>CAUYRT010031332.1:0-57509 GCA_963574885.1 Lepilemur ruficaudatus
GGATTGCTCAAGGTCGGGAGTTCGAAACCAGCCTGAGCAAGAGTGAGACCCTGTCTCTACTTAAAATAGAAAGAAATTAATTGGCCAACTAAAAATATATAGAAAAAATTAGCCAGGCATGGTGGCACATGCCTGTAGTCCCAGCTACTTGGGAGGCTGAGGCAGTAGGATCGCTTGAGCCCAGGAGTTTGAGGTTGCTGTGAGCTAGCTGACGCCACAGCACTCACTCTAGCCCGGGCAGCAGAGTGAGACTTTGTCTCAAAAAAAAAAAAAGGTACCCCCCCCAAAAAATAAATAAAAAAATAAAAGGTACCCAGATTTAAAAGGAAGAAGTAAAATTATATTTACTTGCAGATGACATGCTCTTATACGCAGAAAACCTAAAATAGACACACACACACACACACACACACACACACCTGTTAGACTTAATGAGTTCAGTCAAGTAGCAGGGTACAAAAGCAATAAACAAAAACCAATTGTATTTCTACATACTAGCAATGAATGATCTTGTCTTGGCCCATTTTGTGTTGCTATGACAGAATACCTGGGACTGGGTAATTTATAGAGGAAAGTGGTTAATGGTTCTGAAAGGCTGGAAAGTTTAAGCGCATGGCTTCCAGCGAGGGCTGTCATGCTGTGCCATAGCATGGCAGAAGGTCAAAGGGAGCACGCGTGTGTGAAAAAGGGACCAAACAGGACAAGGAACGTCATTTTATAACACCTACTCTTACGGGAACTAACCCATTCTTATGAGAGCTAGAACTCACTTATCCCCAGGAAATGGCATTAACCTATTCGTGAAGGATCTGCCCCATGACCCAGACACCTCCCACGAGCCCCACCGCCAGCACCGGCCGCATGGGAATCAAATTGCAACCTGAGTTTTGGTGGAGACAAACCACATCCAAACTGTAGCAAATCTGAAAATGAAATTAAGAAACAATTTCATATAATAACATAAAAAAACAGTAAAATAAGAATAAATTTAAGCAAGAGATACAAGACTTGTACGCTGAAAACTACAAAACATTGGTGAAAGAAATTAAGTTATATAGAGCTAAATAAATGGAAATACATCTGTGTTCACGGATTAGATAATTCAATATTATCCAATAAAAATAATCCCAAAATTAATCTACAGATTCAATGCAACCTAATCAAAATTCCAAATTTTGAATTACAGAAATGGACAAGCTGGCCCTAAATTCATATGGAATTGCAAGGGGCCAGGATAGCTAAAACAATCTTGAAGGAAAAAAATTGAATTCTCAATTTCAAAATCTACTACAAAAGTACAGTAATCAAGATAGGGTATTACTGGCATATGAAATAAACCCAAATATCTATCACTACTTGATTTTTGATAAGGGTACCCAGACAATTCAACGAAGAAAAATATAGTCCTTTCAACAAATAGTGCTAGGACAACAGACATCCACATGCAAAAGGATGGAGTTAGACCCTTACCTCACACTATTTACAAAAATTAACTCAAAGTGGATCAAAGACCAAAATGTAAGAGCTAAAACTATAAAACTCTTAGAAGAAAATATACACATAAATCTTTGTAACCTTGCATTAGGTAATGTTTCTTAGATATGGCAGCAAAAGCACAAGTGACAAAAGAAAACAGATAAATTGGTCTTTATCAAAATAAAAAGCTTTTGTACATCAAAGGACAGTATCAAGAAAGTGAAAAGGCAACTCATAGAATGGAAGAAAATATTTGCACATCATATATCTAATACAGACTAGTCTCCAGAATATATAGCCAATAAGCACTTGAAAAGATGCTCAATATTACTAGTCATTAGGGAGATGAAAATCAAAACCATAATGAGATACCACTTCCCACTCACTAGGATGGCTATAGTAAAAAAGACAGATAAGAACACGTTTTGACTAGGATGTGGAGAAGTTGAAACCCTCAACTTCTGGTGGAAATAACAGCCACCATGGAAAACAGTTTGACAGTTCCTCAAAAAGTTAAACACAGAGTCACCATGACCCAGCAACTACGCTCCCAGGTATACACCCAAGAGAAGTGAAAACACATGTTTACATCAAAACTTGTACACAAATATTCATAGCAACATAATGTGTAATAGATAAAAAGTGGAAAAAACTCAAATATCCATCACATGACGAAAGGATAAACCAAATGTTGTATGATTATTCAGTGGAATATTATTCAGTCATAAAAAGAAATGCAGGAAGTACTGACACGTGCTACAACATGGATGAACTTTGAAAACATTACGTTAAGGACAAGAGGCCAGACGCTAAGGAGCACATATTATATGATGCCATTGATACGAAATGCCCAGAATAGGCAATCCACACAAGCCAAAAGTAGATTAGTGGTTGTCAGGGACTGAGAGGAGCCAGGGAAGAAATGGAAAGTGATAGCTAATGGGCATGAGGTTTCTTTTTTGGGGGATAAAAACATTCTGGAACTAGACAGTGGTGATGGTTGCACAACCTTGTGAATACACTAAAAACTGCTGAATTGTACATTTTAAATTATATGTGAATTATATCTCAGTTAAAAAGGTAACCGCAATATGATTATCATACCTAAAGAAGCTAACAATAATCCCTTAATATTACCAATGTCATCACCGTTCAAATTTCTAATTGTCTCTTTGAAAACATTGCATTTGCAGTCTGTCTGAACCAGGGTCATGAGAAAGTTCATACGTTACAATTCATTAATATGCCTCAGTCCCTTTTAAGCTATAGTTTTGCCCTCCATTTTTCTTTTTTTCCCATTTGCAATTTACTTATTAAAGAAACCAGCTTGAGGCCAGGAGTTCAAGACCAGACTGAGCGAGATCCTGTCTCTACAAAAGATAGAAAAATTAGCTGGGCATGGTGCACACCTCTAGCCCAGCTACTCGGGAGGCTGAGGCAGGAGGAGTGCTCGAGCCCAGGAGTCTGAGGTTGCAGTGAGCTATGATGATACTACTGCACCCTAGCCTGCAGGATAGAGCTAGACCCTGTATCAAAAAAAGAAAAGAAAAGAAAAGAAAAAAGAAACCAGACTGCACGTCCTTTAGAGCTTCTCACTGTTAGATTTGGCCGCTTGCATGGCTGAGGTGCTGCTTAACATTGTTCCGTATCCCGTTTGTATCCTGTACACTGGTGTCTGGACTGAGCTGCTCGATCAGATTCAGATTTGGTTTTGGGGCACGCCGGATGTGGCGCACTCCCAGTGGGAGGCACCTAGCGTTTGGTTGTTTCTCCTTGTGTTATGGTAGAGAGTGTTGATGCTCGATACCTAATTCTTCACTTCATTAAAGGTGGAATACTGGTAGTATCCTATCATTCCATCTTCATTTATCGCCTGGAATTCTTTTACAAAGAGAAACCCCCCTGCAACAACTATTTGGTTATCCTGAGGTTCAGTTCTAATAGGAGGAGAATAAATGCTTGATTCTTTCCCTTTATTTTACCAGTCTTCAAAATAATAAGTTGTTTCTCTAGCATTCTGTAAAAGGGACCCATGAGTTGTTCGTTTGTTTTCAGGATCGCTTTGACTTACGGATTTAAACATATCTTGGTGTGTTTCTTTCCATTGACATGTTCATCCTCACACTGCCCCATTTTGATGAGCGTGTGCAGCTCCATGTTGGCTCCCATGGCCTTTTGAATAGCTTCTTTCCCTTTGCATATGACAAGATGCTCCAGGTTCATCTTGCACATTATGGAAAGTTTGTTTTAAACAAGTCTCCCTGGTGGCACTCTTAAAGGAAATGAACGTACCCCAGTTTAAGACACACAGATCTGAGTAGTCTGTCCAGCTCCAGCCCATGTTGCTAGTCCTTCATGAGACCATGTAGGTGTTGTCTAAGGACATACTTGTCTGGGTTAATTAAAGGGGATCATGCTAGTAGTGGGTGTTACTTAGAGGTGTCAGAGAACACCACAGAATTATAAGGATGAAAAGTTCTCACGCTTATCTCTCTTTCTCTGGGAAGAAATAAATCTAAATTTGGCATTAGTAACCCACCACACCTATGCTAAAGGTGGTATGGCATAGACGATGATGATGATGATGACGGTGAGGAGGAGGAAAACGATGCTAACAGCTACCTATTATTCTGTGCCCACCATCATGCTAACACCTTTACAAACATTATTTCCCTTTAATTTTTACATTGGCCCTCTCACAACACCCCATGTTACACACAAGGAAACTGAGGCTGACATGATCTTTTCTGGCTTCTTAGCAGGCCAAGTGTCTCCAAACAACCTTCAGGCTCTTCAGGGTCCGAGTGGAGTAAGGCTGCTGAAGCCGGGGAGGGGAAGGGGTCTATAAGGTAAACTACCCCCACAGCGCCCTGTTTGCCATTCAGACCCAAGTCCCTCAGTTTGACTGACCTAGACATTAGGAAGAAGCTGCTGGATATCAAAGGAGTTTGAAGTGAGGATCCCTGCGGGGCCATTACATTTTAATTCTGAAGTTTGCTGGCTCTCATAACTCTGTTGTTGATGGGAAGTGTGGGGGACATATTTTGAAGACCAGGTGCAGCCTACATCACGAGAAGGGGAGTCAGAACCTCCCACCGCATCAGAACACTCCTGAGTGGAGGTATCTGGACAGTTTTAAAAACTCCTTCAATATCCATGATGACAACTGATTTTTACTTTTCCCTTCTTAAGGAAGCATGTGAATTATAAAAACACCTTAGCAAATTGGATTCAATTCAACACTGCCTTCTACCTTGCATGTATGTAGACATGTCATTAATGTTGCTGAATAAATCTGGTTCCTACTGAATGAAATATGGACAAGAGGAAAGCAAGGTGCAGGATCTGAAATGAATGTGAAACCCACCACCTCTATAAAAGTTGTTCCCGGAAATAGTGAACGTAAGGCTAAAGGTTACACAGGACATTCTGAACTAAAACCATCCAGTCTAGACTTAAGACATAGGGGCAAATGACAGCCAGTCAGCAAAAAGATCTCAGAGGGTTTGAGGAGTTAGGAAGTACAATAGGAATGTTTTTTAAATGGTAACTGCATTTTTCTTTTTTGCTTCACTGTATTTTCTGACTTTCATGAGCAAAGTTTGTCTTCGTGCTCAGAAGAAAAACCAACAAAACACCCAAACAAACAATAAACTCTCATTTAAAACAACTGGAAACAGGGTGGCAGTGGGCACTGGGCTCGTCTGCGGCCATTCCGTGTCCTGGAGCCTGATGGCTCTAGGTTCAACTTTCATCCTCTGCCTTCTGAGTGTGTTCTGGGAGTTGAGGGGCAGGAAAGGGTTGGGGAACTGGAAAGCCACCTGAGTGGGACCTTTTATGTTTAATGGTTAACAGTGAACAAGTTCAGTGGCTATTACCCCTGGCTGTGAGTTTTTAAAATGCCAGTGCTGGAGCCTCCTCCCAGAGGCCCTGGCTCAGTGGTTCTGGGGTAGAGCCCAGACATTATTTGGAAACTCCCCAGGTGAGAGTTATTGTTTAATGAATACAGGGTTTTTGTTTGGCATGATGAAAAAGTTCTGATGTACGGTGGTGATGGTTCAACTGCACATTTAAAGATGGTAAAATGGTAAATTTTATGTTATATATATTTTACCACAATAAAACAAAAACAAAAACCTCCCGAGGTGATCATTCTTTGCAGCCAGGGTGGGGAATCTGGTTGAGACCTGTGCTTAGTATACGCCAAGTCCTGAGATAAACTCTTCTGAAGATCTTTCTCATCTCATCCTCAGTGCCACCCACTGAGGCAGCTACTCCATTTGACAGTGAGGAAAATGAATCTCCGACATTTTAATTTGTCTAACATCTCATAGCTAGGAAGTGGCAAAATCAGGTTTCAAATCCAGATCTAACTCCATTTTACAAGTCACTACATCAACTGAAATTCTTTTGCCATTAAAATTAATCAGAGAGGACCAGGCATTGTGGTTTATGCCTATAATCCAAGTAATTTGGGAGGCTGAGGCAAGAGGATCATTTGATGCCAGGAATTTGAAACCAGCCTGGGCAATATATAGAGACCCTGTCTCTATAAAAAGATTTTTAAAAAATAGCTGAGCAGGTGTAGTCCCAGCTACTCAGGAGTTCAAGGTTACAGTGAGCTATGATCCTGCCACTGCACTCTAGCCTGGGTGGCAGAGTGAGAGCCTGTCTCCAAAAAGAAAAATAATTAATCAAAGAGCAAAATGGCAGAAGAGGAAGCCCTGGACCCTAATTAATACACACTGATTTAACAGCAATAAATGCACAAATTCTCTTTATGAGAAATCCAGAAGCCAGTTGAGAGGCTCCTGCATCCCAGACAAGTGCAAAATCAGCCACATCAAAGCTGGTAGGAAAATTTAAGATACCCCCTCATTATAATCCCTACACTTGGCACAGCCCCATACAATCAGAAGGAAACTCCTAGCTCCTAGTTTCTCCTTGGGAAGGGAAAGAGGTGGATCACACACCTAACATCCTAACTTTACTGTGGGCTGCCTGAGTGACTGGCTTTTGCCTTACCTATCTTGGAGCACCAATGGGACCCAGAATACTCTATATAAGAACAGATGGTCGTTTGGACTAGCATGAAGGTTCCAGAGGCCCCCAGAATCTCTGGCCATGCTTATTGGTGAGGGTCTTCTCCTGTATGAGGCCACTCTGTGAAGACTCAGAAAGGTGACTTTTTTCTAATGCAAAGATAGCAACACAAAAAGACAGGAAAAATGAAGAAACAAGAAATATGTACCAAACAAAAATTTCCAGAAACTGACTGTAATGAAAAGGAGTTATATGATTTACCTGACAGAGAATTCAAAATAACTATCACAAAGATACTCAATGAGGTCAGGAGAACAATACATCAACAAAGTGATAATTTCAACACAGAGAAAATATAAAAGAGAACCAAACAAAAATTTTGGAGCTGAATAATGCAATAACTGAACTTAAAAATTTACTAGAGGGTTTCAACAGCAACAGACTAGATCCAGCAGAAGAAGGAATCAGTAAATTTCAAAACAGGTCATTGGAAGTTATCCAGTCAGAGAAACAAAAAGAAAAAAAGAGTGAAAAGGCATGAAGAGTGCACAAAGGATTTATGGGACCCCATTAATCAAACAATATTCACATTAGGGGATTCTCAGAAGAAGAGAGAGAAAAAGGGGAAAAAAGTTTATTCAAAGAAATAATGACCAAAAATATCTCAAAGTTGGAGAAAGAAATGGAAAATCAAGGAAGCCTAATAGTCCCCAAATAAAATTAATTAAAGAAATGCACACCAAGACACATAATCAAATCGACAAAAGTCAAAGACAAAGAGAGAATTTTTAAAGCACAAAGAGAAGTGACTTGTCATGTACAAGGGAACCCTCATAAAATTATAAGTGGATTTCTAAGCAGAAAACTTGTAGGCTGGAAAGGAGCAGGATGATATATTCAAAGTTCTGAAAGAAAAAAGCCACTAACTAAGAAAATTATATCTGGCAAAACTGTCTTTCAAAAATGAAGGCAAGATTAAAGACTTTCCCAGACAAATAAAAGCTGAGGGAGTCCATCACCACTACACCTGCCTTATAAGATATGCCAAAAGGAGGCATTTAAGTCAAAATGAAAGGATGCTAAACAGCAATATGAAAGTATAAAACTCACTGGGTGAGCCTGAGAAAGAGTAAGATCCCATCTTACATAAAAATAGAAAAAATTAGCCGGACATGGTGGCAGATGCCTGTAGTCCCAGCTACTCTGGAGGCTGAGGCAGAAGGATGGCTTGAGCCCAGGAGTTTGAGGTGGCCGTATCTATGATGATGCCACTGCACTCTACCTGGGATGATGGAGCAAGACCCTGTCTCAAAACAACAACAACAAAAATGATTGATTAAAGAAGGCAAAAATAAATGGAAAGATATCTCCTGTTCATGGATTAAAAGGCTTAATGTTGTTAAAATGTCCATACTGCCCAAAGCGATCTACATATTCAATGCAATCCCTATCAAAACCCAAATAGCATTTTTGGCAGAATTAGAAAAAAAAATCCTAAAATATATGTGAAAGGATCCTGACTAGCCAAAACAATCTTGAGAAAGAAGAACAAATCTGGAGGCATCACATTCCTTTTTTCAGCATATATTTTAAATCTACAGTTATTAAAACAGTATGTTACTGGCATAATGACAGACATATAGTTCAATGGAACAGAATAGAAAGCACAGAAATAAACCCACCCATATATGATCAACTGATCTTTATTTCATTTACTTATTTTGGGAGAGCTCTCATTCTGTAGTCCAGGCTGGAATACAGTAGCATGATCATAACTTACTTCATCCTTGAACTCCCCTAGGCTCAAGTGATCCTTCTGCCAGAGTAGCTGGGACTACAGGTGCATGCCACCACACCTGGTTAATTAAAAAAAAATTTTTTTTAGAGTCTGCTATGTTGACCAGGCTGGTCTTGAACTCCTGGCCTCAGGAGATCCTCCCACGTTAGCCTCCTGAGTAGCTGTGATTACAGGCATCAACCACCATGCCTGGCTTTTAACTGACCTTTGACAAGGGTGCCAAGGATACACAATGGGAAAAGAATAGTCTCTTCAATAAATGAGTGCTATGGCCAGGCACGGTGGCTCACGCCTGTAATCCTAGCACTCTGGGAGGCCGAGGCAGGTGGATTGCTCAAGGTCAGGAGTTCAAAACCAGCCTGAGCAAGAGTGAGATCCCATCTCTACCAAAAATAGAAAGAAATTAATTGACCAACTAAAACATACAGAAAAAATAGCCGGGCATGGTGATGCGTGCCTGTAGTCCCAGCTACTTGGGAGGCTGAGGCAGAAGGATCGCTTGAGCCCAGGAGTTTGAGGTTGTTGTGAGCTAGGCTGATGCCACGGCACTCTAGCCCAGGCAACAAAGTGAGACTCTGTCTCAAATAAATCAATAAATAAATAGGTGCTGTGAAAACTGGATATCCACATGCGAAAGAATGAAATTAGACCCTTATCTTACACCATACACAAAAATCAACTCAAATGGATTAAAGATTTAAATGTAAGTTCTGAAACTGTAAAACTCCTAGAGGAAAACACAGGAGAAAAACTTCATGACATTGGCCTTGGCAATAATTTCTTTGATATGACATCAAAAGCTCAGGCAACAAAGACAAAAATAGGCAAGTTGAACTACATCAAACTAAAAACATCTATGCAGCAAAGGAAACAATTAACGCAGTGAAAATCAACCTGCAGAATAGGAGAAAATATTTGCAAACCATACGTCTGACAAGGGATTAATATGCCAAATAGATAAGAAACGTCTATAATTCAATAGCAAAAACCCAAATAACCCAATTTAACGATGGGCAAAGGACTTGAATAGGCATTTCTCCAAAGAAGACACACAAATGGCCAACATGTGTATGAAAGATGCTCAACATCACTAATCATCAAAGGAATGTACATCAAAACCACAATACGATACCCCCTCACGGCTGTTACAATGGCTATTTTTGTTGTTGCTGTTGATCTGTGAGTCCCAGTTTAACAGTAAGTATTAATATATGTAGTGTTTGTTTTTCCATTCTTGCAATACTTCACTTAGAAGAATGTCTCCAGTTCCATCCAGGTTGTTACAAAGGGTATTAGTTCACCACTTTTTTGTGGCTGAGTAGCACTCCACAGTATACATATACCACGTTTTATTAATCCTTTCATGTATTGATGGGCACTTAGGTTGTTTCCACATCTTTGCGATTGTGAATTGTGCTGCTATAAACATAGAATGGCTATTTTTTAAAAGATTACAAAAACAGGTGTTGGCAAGGATGTGAAGAAATTGAAACACTTCTACGTGGTTGGTTGAAATGTAAAATGGTACAGCCGCTGTGGAAAACAGTATGGAGGCTCCTCAAAAAATGAAGTTACCATATGCGTCAGCAATCCCACTTCTGGATAGTTATCCTAAATAATTGAAATGAGGATCTGGGAGAAATACTTGCACTCCCACGATACTGCAGCTCTTCTCCCCTAAACGTCAGCAAGTGGATGAATGGATGAGGCAAACGTGGTGCACACACACAGTGCAGTACTATCCAGCTTTACAAAGGGAGATCCTGCCACGTGCAACGCCACGGACGCACCTGCAGGACAGGATGCTCAGTGAAATCAGCCAGGCACAGAAGGAGAAACGTTGCATGATTTCACTCAGATGAGGCATCTAGAATGGTCAAACTCATAGAGGCGGAGAGTAGAATGGTGGTTGCCAGGAGCTGGGGGAGGAGGAAACGGGGATTTGCTATTCCAAGGGTATGAAGTTTCAGTTATGCGTGAGGAATAAATTCTAGAGATCTGCTGTACAACATTGTGCCTGTAGTTAACACTATCGTTACTGTAGTCAGCAATACTGTACAACATTGTGCCTGTAGTTAACAACACTCAACAAAAATTTGTTGAGGGTACAGCTCATGTTAAACCTGCTCACCACAATAAAAAAAGGTCAATCAGAGGGTGTCAATGAGCAAGCACCTTTCATTTAAAGTGCCTTTAGTGTTTAGCAGGGATCTTTTTCTTTTTCTTCCCCCCACCTCTTCTTCCTTTAATTTTATTACACACACTGTGTTCATCTTGAACTTGGAACAGTTTCTCCTTAGGTTTTACGGCCAACAAAGCAGGAGCAGTTTATCATGCATTTCTGGGCTAAGGTTGGCCTTTGCTGAAAACTATGCAATACATTTGCAATAAATTTGGTGCCACTGAAGATACTGAGGTTCATACCAAACGTGAGGAATTTGAGGATTATTATTTTCAATAGCAAAGGACATCACTGTAACAATGAAATACTAGCAAACCACCAGGCCCAGATGGGAGGCCTGATGGAACGTTGAAAGAAGTGACTGGAAGGACTGAGGCAGATGCGTGCTCTTCTGGTCTGGTTTCTTGAGCAAGTGTTGTTTTCCACCTGCCTGCACTTTGCCTCCTTTGCCTTCCAGCTCTCTGGAATTCAGAACAATCGTCGAAGTCTCACTGGCAGAGTCCCAAGAGGGATTTTCAATGACATGCTCTGAAACAAATCTCAGTGAAACATCTCTAAGTCTGGCTAAGCAGGGATTCTAAGTCTTTGCTGAGCCATGAACCCCTCTGACAGTCTGGGGAAGCCAGTGAACCCTTCTCTGAATAGTTCTAATGCATAACATAAACTACTTACAATGACAAAGGAAATCGATTTTATTAAAATACCATGATTGCATATTTTAAAATTTGGTTATGTGTTCCTTTATTCATGCATTAGGATCGGATAGCAGATCTAACAACTTCCATAGTTTTGAAGTAGGGATGACCACAAATGGTATTTCAGGAATAACTCCAACAATAGTAATGTCCTATGAAAATGTCTATGATCCCTATGGGAGACAGAGCAACTGGGATGTGCTGCCTACTTTATAAAAAAAGGAAATGCTCAATTTCAGTTCCAACTTAGAGAAAATGAAGATGTAACTCTTCCCCATCCAAGTTCACAAACTCCCTTGAATTCTATCCACCTGAGGTTAAGAACTCATAGGCTGCTGTTCCTTACCTGAAGAGGCAGCTTGGTAAAAGCCTTAAAGTAGAATTAAATATTAGGAGTTATTACAATATATGCCAAGTCCTTAGATTTCCTTCCACCTGGAATAAACTTTCTGGAGTCATTAGTAAGTATTTTTTAAAATTTTAGGAAAAAGGAAAAAAGTCTGGCCAACAAAAGGCGGCTGTCATTAATCCTAATCAGAAGTTAAAGAAAGTCCAAAAGCCAAAAAAATTTTTTGAGAAATATGTTAGAAGGATTTCTTAAAGTAATAGTAGTAAACAGATGAACTTCTGGTGGGGCAATCACACAAATTTTTCAAAACTATCTGTGGCTATCAAATAATCTGTCCCCTGATGTTATAACTAACTTGATCATACACAACTCCTAGGTTCACTTTGATACATAATAGTAACTGCCAAGGTCTCACTGTGTTGCCCAGACTGGTCTCCACTTCTTGGGCTCAAGTGATCCTCCCACCTTGGCCTCCTGAGTAGCTGGGACTACAGGAGCACACCACCATGTCCAGCCTGCCAAAGAATCATGTAGTGGTTACAGTTAACCACGTTCCCACATCTTACTCCCAGGTTATAACAAAAGGAAGTCTCAAACTAAATTTGGACATAAACAAAGATATTTATTACACAGACATTTATTAGCAAAGCGAGCACAAAAGAGTTCATAAAACCTATTTTGTAAGCTCAAAGAACTTCCAGCTCTCTGTGTTCCTTTAGTTGCCACCCATACCTTGTCACGGCAGATGCAACAACATTCCTAGGATGCAAAGGCTGAACCCTGGACGGAGTAGCCCTCAAATCTCAAGCCAGACCCAAGGGTGCAGTCTGCAGGCCTCTGCATTCTTATACCTTGCTCTTGCAAGGGTGGAGAATGTCAAACTTGTTTTAACCAGTCTGTACTTGAATATCTTTAATCTCACCAATGGGAGCCCATTTCTGCCATTCATCTTATCAAATAACAAGACACTATTTTTATCCATAAAAGCCCATCTTTGATACCCAGAATGGTTATTAGAAAAGTCTAGGTTGCTGATGGAGAGACAGAGAACAGAAGGACTGGTCATAGCCACCTGTGGAAGGTGTTCCTTCTTAATATAATGCCAGCCGATCACTCTTTGACTGTGCAATCTTTTCTCCACCCCAACATTCTATTACACAAATTGTCAACATACAGAAAACTTGAAAGTATGTGCAATAAACACCAACATACCACCAACTACATCAGTAGTTCTCAAGTTTTAGCCACTCCAGGAGTCTCTGATTCGGTGGATCTGGCCTCAAAACAAGTTTCCAGGTGATGCAACAGCTGCTGGTTCCTGAATATCTTTGAGAACCACAGACCTTACTTCTGCTGTCAATAGTTTGCGGTATTTATTTTATCACACGTGTATCCACTTAACCCTCCTTCCCTCCCTCCATCCATCCATCTTATTTTTTGATATATTCCTAAGTAAGTTGCAATGGGTACACATTATCCCTAAACCCTTGAACATGCATATCATTAACTGGACTCCAATACTTGTATTTGGATTTTTATTTTCAGGTCAAATTTACCCACAGTGATGGAATGTGGCATGCAAAACCTCCCTAATTTGGAGGCCACTAGATTGGGGCAGCTCTAGCACTTTAGGTTCCTGCACAAGCAAACAGAAACCCAGCATAAACAGTAAAATAAAACTGGAGACTTAACCAGTCAGAAACAGCCAACTAACCTCTCACTAAGGGACTTTCCACTTTTACCCATCAGGTACATTTCTTTGTCTTGCTTCGTGAAACACCTTACAGAATCGTCCTCTCCCAGCCCTCCGGTGCAGTGCGCACCGGCTGGCTCACTGGTGCTGCCCGGTTCACCGATCGCTGAGTGCTCAAACGAACTCGAACATTCCATCGTGCCAGTGTTATCTTTTAACAGTGGACTGTGCAGTCTTTTTCTTTTTAAGTTTGTCGAAATAGAATTTACATATGGTAAAATTCACTCTTTTTTGACTTTGGGCAAGTACATAGTCAGGCACCGTCATCAAGATACAGAACGTTTCCCTTGATATAAAATGACCCGCCACGCCCCTCAGTAGTAAGCAGCCCCCCTAACTCTCAGTCCCTGGCAACCACTGATCGCTCTCCGACCCTTACAGTTTTGCCTTTCCCAGAACCTCATAAGAATGAAATCTCGCGGCTCGTAGCTTTTTGAGTCTGTCTTCGTTCACTTAGCACAGTGCGTCTGAGATTAGCCATGTTACGGTATGTGTCCCTAACTCATTCCTTTTATGCAGATGGTATACTGTTAGCCAGACATTCTTAGAATCAAGTTTGAAAATGATCAGCACACACATGACATCACACAGGTTGACTGAAGTATTTTAAAGTAAATTACAGATATTAAGATATCTACCTTTGTGAGAATGCCTGTGTGCTGGACTCTGACCTTAGTAATGGCCTGTCCCCACCTTCCCTGCAGCCTAGTAAGTGTACTCTGTAGCCCATGATTTCCTGAAAATAACTCAATGGAACCTGGTTCTCTCTCTGCTCCCTCAACCGTCTTCCCAGTAACCCTTGGAATGAGTATGCTCCATGATTCCATGGGTGGCCCATGGTGCTGGCTACCTAAAATTTGGATAAACTCCCCACGTAATTATAACCTTACCCTTCTCTTGGACCAATTTCTCCTTCAGGATAACACATTGTTCTTTTTAATTTGTGAATTTTTATGCAAGTATTTTATCAAAAAGATTTCAAGAATAGCGCTATCGAACAGAAATACAACGCAAATCACACATGCAATTAAAAATTTTCCACTTATCCACATTTTAAAAAAGGAGAAAAAAGGGTGAGATTAATTTTAGTAATATATTTTATTTAAACCACACTATTATTTCAACAGGCAATCAATATTAAAAATTTATTAATGAGGGCCCAGCGCAGTAGCCCACGCCTATAATCCTAGCACTCTGGGAGGCCAAGACCAGTGGATCATTTGAGCCCAGGAGTTCGAGGACAGCCTGAACAAGAGTGAGACCCCGTCTCTACTAAAAATAGAAAGAAAAATTAGATGGACAACTAAAAAATATATAGAAAAAATTAGCTAGGCATGGTGGTGCATGCCTGTGGTCCCAGCTACTCGGGAGGCTGAGGCAGAAGGATCGCTTGAGCCCAGGAGTTTGAGGTTGCTGTGAGCTAGGCTGATGCCAGGGCACTCTAGCCTGGGCAACAGAGTGAGACTCTGTCTCCAAAAAAAAAAAAAGGTATTAACAAGGCTAGGTGTGGTGGCTCATGCCCGTAATCCCAGCACTTTAGGAGGCCGAGGTGAGAGAATTGCTGGAGCCCAGGAGTTTGAGGCTGCAGTGAGCTATGATGAGGCCACTGAACCCCAGCTGGGGTGACAGAGCAAAACCTTGTCTCAAAAAAATAACAAAATTTATTAATGAAATATTTTACTTTCTGTAGTTTGTACTAAGTCCTCAAAATATGGTAAATATTTTAACTTACAGCACATCTATAATAAAATTCAGAGTAGCCACATACAAAGTATTCAAAGGCCACATGTGACTAGTGGCTACCATACTGGACATCACCAATCTAGAAGTAACCATGAACCAGACCCCCTCAGGGAGTGGGAAGAGGGTTAGGCTGTGGATAACAATGATAACATATTAGAGCAGGTTTTGGTTTGCACAGACTTTTGTAGACGTTATTTTATGCAATGTTGGTAGGACTGCTGTGAGATAATTATTGTCACCATCATGGTTTTGCAATGAGAAGATCAAGGCTCTGTGGGGTGAAAGTGGGCTGCTGGCTCAAGGATACTGAGCTGTGATACCACCTGGCTTCTCTCCTCACAGGACCACCCACTAGACAGACCTTACAATCTAGGCGTCACTGAGGAACAGGAAAGCAAGCAGGACTACCGCCTCCCTCATTTTGAATGGTGACAACCCAGGGAGGAATGCTTACATGAAAATGAGAAAAGGCCGGTGGTTCTCAAACTTTAACGCTCATAAGAATTTCCCAGATATGCCTGTTTAAAATGAAGATTTGGGGGCCCCAATCCCTGACATTTCTATTTAGTAGGGCTGAGGTAGGAACCCAAGAGTCTTCAGGTTTGTTTAGAGCCTCAGCTGATCCTGATACAAGCACAGTCTTGATCCAGGAAGTTCTACAGACCATGAGTTGGGCTACGTTGGTTTGAAAGAATGTGTGGGACCTTCAAACATGAGTTCTGCTTAGAACTGAAATTCATGTCACATGTCAGAAAAGTGTCTGTCCTTAGGCAATTCAAGAATCCCAGAGAGCTGGTATGTGCACAAAATGGAATACTACAGAGATACAAAACATTATGCTGTAGAAGATTTTTATGTTTTATTATTATTTTTTTTAGGCCCCAGACTTGTGCGGATGTAGAGGATTTAATGACATATTAAGATGTTTGTTATATATTGTGTAAAGATGGTTATCAAATTTGTGAATTTTTCTGTAGTATATTATACTTCAATGAAAAGTTTTAAAAAAGAGATTACCAAACAAATGTTACAATTTCATTCCATATTTTTAGAAAATTTATATATTTATGTATTTATTATATAACATTGTACATCTATTTACATATATTTATGTGTTTATATGTATTCACATAAAATGAAAAACAGCAAAATATTCACAGTAGTTATTACTGCTTGTAGGATTATGGATAATTTAAAAATTTTCAGGTTTCACTTTGGTTTTCTTCTGAATTTTACACAACTAACATGTATTATTTTTATTTTTATTTTTATTTTTTTTGAGACAGAGTCTCACTCTGTTGCCCGGGCTAGAATGAGTGCTGTGGCATCAACCTAGCTCACAGCAACCTTAAACTCCTGGGCTCGAGCAATCCATCTGCCTCAGCCTCCCAAGTAGCTGGGACTACGGGCGTATGCCACCATACCTGGCTAATTTTTTTCTATTTATTTTTAGTTGGCCA
The DNA here is from genome assembly GCA_963574885.1 of Lepilemur ruficaudatus. Taxonomy (NCBI): domain Eukaryota; kingdom Metazoa; phylum Chordata; class Mammalia; order Primates; family Lepilemuridae; genus Lepilemur; species Lepilemur ruficaudatus. Next base: position 16,500 of record CAUYRT010031332.1, read on the forward strand.
ATTAATTTCTCTCTATTTATAGTAGAGACAGGGTCTTGCTCTTGCTCAGGCTGGTTTCAAACTCCTGACCTTGAGCGATCTGCCCGCCTCGGCCTCCCAGAGTGCTAGGATTACAGGCGTGAGCCACCACGCCCGGCCTAACATGTATTATTTTAACAAAAAACTTTTAAAGAAATAACTGATCATGAAGAGAAGTCTTGAAAGATAAGTCCAACTAGTGATCATTTCATCCTATAGATGAGGTCCTGGCAAAAGATTACATTTAAATTTTTAAATTAAAAAAGGTTTTAAAAAATTAAAATAAAAAAAACCATGTTTTTTCATTTTGGGTATTAAATAAATAGCATTTGTGCTCAATATGCTTGAATAATTACTATAAAAATAAAGAAGTGATGCGTCAGGTCCTCTTCCAGGCTGGGAGCTCCTTAGAGGAGTTGGCACTCATTTGGCACTGACTAGATGCCAGGTGCCTTGCTCCTAGGATATCAGGGACCCTTCAGGTGAGAGGCCGAGGCTCGGGGCAAGCAGGGAGTCCCTGGTGGCAGAGACAGAAGGGGGGAGCTGGGGAACCACCAAAGCACCAAGCAATGAACAAAACACAGTAGTTCAGTAAATAAGCAGATCTGCACTCAGTCTCTCTGTAGGACGGATGTTAATAAATGGATGACGTTAATGTGCATGTATTGACAAGTTCAAGATAGACATTTGAGCGTGTGAGCATGTGTGTGTGTGTGGGTGTAATGTTAAGAATATCTTCTTGAAAATGAAGCATCTTTTAAAGGCAAAAAATAAAAAGTGTTTCAGGGCAGTCTCTCTGGCTTCTAGAAAGCACCTAATGCAGCCTTCGTTCGGGCAGCTCTCCCTTGGTGAGGGCCTCAAGGGCCACCTGCTGGGCCAGTCTTCTTGGCCTGGCAAGAGTCTGCCTTGCTGCTGATTGCGAATCTAGCTTGTGTGATCTTGGACAAGTTAGTGAGCCTGTTTCCCTGCCGCCTGAGGAGATACAGCAACAGGTGTAAAAGCGTGAGGATTCGGGGAGCAAATGCATCGGGAAATCATCAGCATCAGCGCCCACCCGGGAGGTCCCCTGCCTGGCTGTGTCCCACTGGGAAGCTGGGACCTCTGTGGAACCCTGTGCCTCTCTCCGCAACTCAGTCTCTTCGCCTGAAAGACGTGGGGAGAGCAGCGGTATTGACTGTACTTCGTAAGGTGGTGTGAGCATCACATGGAACAATTCATGTAAAGCGCTGGGCATGCTTGGCTCAGAGAAAGCTCAACGCATATTGTGGTTAATGACATTGCTGCTGAGAAGCTTATTGTGATTAGTGAGAAAGTGAATAAAATGGAGAAAACATTTGAACAGAGGACTTTGCCAGAAATCTAGGCCCTCACCTAAGAGAGGAGGGGAAGGTGAAGCACAGGAGTGGCTGCAGCCCACGCCCACGGAGGCTGTCCCCTGGACGTTCACACAATGCCCCAGCCTCTGTCTGCTCTCACTTGCCTCCCAACAAAACCTAATTGTTTATTTTGCAAAGCTTACTGGCAGTTTCTAGCACCTACTCCAATTTTAGCTTTTCTCTCTTTTCTGTACACGCCGTGTCGCTCCCCACTTTCTGGGCAGGATTCGCCTGTAGATTAGGATCAGACATTATCAGAAAAGGCTTCCTTCCGGGTGGCATGGGCCACCTGCCTGGCAGGCAATGTGGAAAAGTTGGTGGTGTGTGAGTGCCCAACAAAGCCCTGGAGGAAGAGAACCGGAGCCCCACTACCCACCCGCAGCGAGCGAACAGGCCACGCGCACGCCACTCTAGCAGCGCCGCTGAAACCCAAGTACCGGAATTACTTCAGGACAAAGCAAGCATACAAAGAATAGGAAAGGATTGTGTAAAAGTCACTAAGCCATGTCAATGACTGCATAATTGCCAGAAGAATTCTAGGTTTTCTGATTGAAAAAACAGAGTAATTACTTCTTCCATTCTGCACAGAGGGAGGTTACATTTCATTTAACAACAGGATACAAAAATAAGCTTACAAAAAGAACACCCCAAAGCATTAATGAGGTCAAGTAACTCTTCCCAAGGAAGCCTTTCCTCCCTGTGGCGCAGGGAGAACGTGTGGTGGCCGGGGACGATTTTCAGCTTCTCAGACATCTAGGTGCTCCCATGACAGAGGAGAGTCCCTCTGGGAGGTGACCTAACCAGGCTCTTCTCAGAGAAAGATGAGCCAATACTTTGGGCCCAGGAAGCTTAAGTGGTGGAGAATTAAAGCAAGTGAAAAAGCATCTTCCACCCCTCCACAGTGCCCACCACTAGTTGGGGAGCAGAATTAGGGGTCTCAATAGGGGAAGGGAATTCCTCAAAAACCGATTTATGTGATTAACTGTACACCTCGGTAAATTCACTGAAAATCATGTAATTGTACACTTAAAGTGGAGTAAAGGCATGATAAGTAAACTATACTTCAATAAAGAAAAAAAGGATTTGTAAAGTAAAAGTGGAATAAAATAAAATTAACAGCAAAAAAAAAAAAAAAAAAAAAGCATCTTCCAGCAAGATATGCTCTACTATCATGCTGTCCTGAATTTGTGGCCCAAATCTTCTCAGACAGCTTTAGACGTTAGTAAAAGCATTAACCTTAAGAAAACTTACTGAAGAGTTCATGTTTCCAGGGAAATGCCTTCTCTTCACGCACAGGTTTAAAATTCCACAAGTTTCTGACATATAAATTTTAGAAGTCTATCACTTTTTCTCGTTTTAAGGAAATATCTTTGTTACGGGTCCAACTGTGTCCCCTAACTCCCAAGTAACCTTGGAATGTGACCTCATTTGGAAACGGGTTCTTTACATAGGCAATCAAGGTAAAATGAGGTCATTAGGGTGGGCCCTAATCCAATATAGCTCGAGTCCTTATAGGAAGGGGAAATTTGGACAGAGATAGGCACACACAGGCAGTGCCACGTCAAGACGAAGGCACAGATCAGGGTGATGTACGTACAAGCCAAGGAACACCGAAGATTACCAGCAAACTGCCAGAGGGCGGGGCAGAGGCCTGGAACAGCCTCCTCACAGCCTCAGAAGGAACCAACCCTGCTAACATTTTGATCTTGGACTTTCAGCCTCCAGAAGTGTGAGAGAATAAATGTTTAAGGCACCCAGTCTGTGGTGGTACTTTCTTCTCAAAGCCCTGGAAAACTAATACAACCTTGAATCTTTCTGAAAGAAAATTATTATAGTGGTAATACACGTTCATTGTAAACACATTTTAGAAAATGAAGAAAAATGTACCTTTGTTCATTTGGCTGCTATAACAAAATACCACAGACTGGGTAACTTATAAACAACAGAAATTTATTTCTCACAGTACTGGAGGCTGGGAAGTCCAAGACCAAGGCACCGCAGATTCAGCGCCTGGTGAGGGCTCACTTCCTGGTTCACAGACCGCTGCCTTCTCACTGTGAACTCACAGGGCAGAAGCAGGGAGGGGCTCTGGGGCCTTTTTATAAGGGCACTAATCCCATTCATGAGGGCTCCACCCCAGTGATCTAATCACCTCCCAAAGGCCCCTGCCTCGTACTACCATCACACTGAGGTTTAGGATTTCAATGTATGAATTGGGGGAGAGGGGTGGAGAACACAAGCATTCAATCATAGCAAAAAGTACAGGCTCTGTTCTGTAATGTGGACCAAGTTTTGGGAATTGTCTATCTTGCTCTTAGAAGTCTATTTCAAGACATACCTAAAATAACCACCTGTGCTTTGCTGACCTACAAGGAAGAGGCTGAGGTACAAAATATAATTTAAGGAGTTTACTGGAGCCAAAGTGAGGACACCTGCCTAGAAGACTCAGACCAAAGTAACCTTGGATAGGACTGTGTTTGGCCTTTGTTACAAGTAGGTTTTTAAGGCAAAACAGAGGGACAGGGAGTGCGCTGGTAAGAAGTTGTTTGTCAGGAATTCTCATTGGTTTACAGGGATAACGTTGATTAATGATTGGCTATACATTGTTACGTTATAGGGTGTGGGTTGTAGCATCTGGTGCAGCATTATTTTTAATTGTGGAGATTTTCAAACATATCCAAAGGCAGGAAGTAGAGTATAATAAAGCCAGTGTTCCCATTACCCAGCTTCAATGTGTCGATACAAGGCCAGCCTATTTCTCCTATAGAACCCCTGGAGTGAATCAGACACCTTATCATTCCATCTACATGCAGTTTTAAATATAAAGAGTGTAGGATTTTTCTGAATTGTTGCAACAGTCCCCGCTAACTGGTCTTCTGTTTCCACATTTGCTTCCCTGTGATCTAAACACACAGCCTGAGTGAGCCTTCTAAAATGTAAATCAGATCACTCATTCCTCCTTTCAAAGCACTGAGATGGCTTCTAGTTTCTTACAGGGTAAAAACCAAAGTCCTTATGGCACCCCAGGCTGGTGACCTGCCCATGCCCTGGCCTCCTCGTGTCTTGTCTCCTGACAGCCCAACTCCTCACTCTCTTCCCCGCAGCCCCACTGGCCTCCCAGGGGGTCCTGAGACCCACCACTCACTCTGCTGTGGGTCTTCGCACTGCCCTACTCCTTCTCTGTTAGTTTCCTATTGCTGCAGTACAAATGGCCACTAACTTGGTGGTTTGAACAACACAGATATATTATCCCACCCAGAAGCCCATGTGTGCTGATGGCTCCTCATTCTGGGGTTCACCGGGCTGAAATCAAGGTGTCGGCCAACTGGACTCAGCAGAGGAGCTGGAAGGAATCTGAATCCAACCTCATTCAGCTGTTGGCCAAGTCAGCTTCTCACAGTGGCAGGACTCACGTCCCTGCTTTCTTGCTAGCGGCCAGCTGGGAGTGGATGGGGGGTGCTCTTAGCTCCTGGAGGCCTCTCTCTGGTCCTTGCACGTGGCCCTGTCCCTCTCAGGCCAGCAACAGTGAATCCAGCCCTTCTCGTACTCAGCATCTCTCTAGCTTCTCCTGCCGCACCCCTCTCACTCCAGCTGGAGGAAGTTCTCTGCTTTAAGGGTGCCTGGGATTAGACTGGGCACGCCTGGATAACCCTAACCCTAACAGTCTCCCTATTTCAAGGCCGCTAACCTCAATTACATGTGCAGAGTCTCTTCTGCCATGGAACATAATGTATTCACAGGATCCAGGGATTAGGGTGCAGACATCTCTGGGGACTGTTCCTCCACTTACACGCCTTCCCTCTCCTGAGAAGTCCTCCCTGATGTCTGCATGGCTCAGTCTGCACCCTGCTCACGTCTTTACTCAAATGTCCCCCTTTGAAAGCGCAGCACACACACCTACCTGAGCACTGCAGCCCCCTACCCTGCTTTACTCTTTCTACAGCAGTGATCACCTTGTAACAATCTATTACTCACTTATTGATTACTCTTTTCATTGCCTGTCTTCTTCATAGCACTATCAATTTCACTTTTCTATTCTGATTTGTTTGCTGAACACCCACAGAGCCTGTACAGAGCCTGGAACACACTAAATGGTTAATACATATTTGTTGAATGGATGAATTCAATAATTTTTTCTAGTTTTTTTCTATTCTTTTTCTATTGGAGTTACCTTTTTTCTTATGAATTCTTTACATATTAAAGATATTAACCCTTTGTCAATATGTTGTAAATTATTTTTCTTAGAATATGTCTCCAGTTTTTTCTATGCATTTTCTTACATTATTGATAATATATTTTATATACCATATTATAAACTTTTCCCTATATCTTTGAAAAAAAAATCTTTTGAAATCAGGGCTCCCTGGTTGAAGAGGCAGGAATCTGCTGCCTGGGCGTGACTGGTGAGCTGGAGGAATGTGCCAGATTATTTGTCTGGGAAAGAAGCTACCGCCTGGGAAACAAGGAATTCTGAGGGGAGAAGGAGCCAGGCCGAGGGAGTTTGATCTACTATTTTCCACTGATTCAAAGACATGTTTGTTTGTTTGTCTGTCTTCCTTCCCATTTTAACACTTCTGGATAAGGGCTGTCTTACAATTGATGGCATCTTACAATTACAGTTGGCAACATTTTCCTGCTTTTAGTGGTACATGGAATGACAATGTATCTCACAATGGTGGGTCTTAGATTTGAGGAAATACAGAAGGAAGTCTTGGTCACCTGAGGGAGTAGCATTGACACTGTCCATCCCTCCCATCAGGCTCCTCCATAGTTTCTCTGGACTCATTTCTGATTGTATGGAGAGCAGGAGGGTCTAAAAAGCATAGATGAAAGAGCTGTTCTACCAGGTACTAGGGAACGATTAGGGCACAAGCGGTACTGGAATCCTTTATGCTAGCTAGAGCATGAAGCACCATGGCCAAGGCATGCTTGCCCCTTTGTCTTGGACCTTCCTACAGCTTGGCCAACAGGCATCCAGGGGCATTGCTGGTGACTGGCCAAACAGACCTGTTCATGAGAATATTGGGGCTTTCCAGGAAGGATTTGGGGGATTGTGAATGCTTCCGGTTTCCCACCAACATCTCACAGTCCCTTCAGGGTGTAGATCTCTTGTCCTCCATGGATCAGATTTGAACCTGGCCCCTGGCTGAGTGTGATTACGGTCTAAAAGAAATGAGATGGGCTTAGATCTTGAAGAAAATCAACATTTCTTTAAAATGCATCAGCTTGTGAAGAGACTACTCAGGGTCTTCAAGCAAGGGGGAGTGCAAATCCTCAGACAAGATAGGAAAGGCTGCTTTTGCTGGCAAGAAATAATCAGTGGGTTGAGAGGTCCAGAGTAGTAACACTCATCCAAACGCACCTAAATAGCTCTACTCCGATCACAGAGTCCCTCTCTTTCTCCATCAAGTCCCCAAATTTACAGGATACCTGGCAAGGCTGTGAACTCGACGTATGTTGTAGTTCTGCAATACACAGGTTCAATCTTTGGGTCTTTTTTAGGGTGGCTGGTATTGGTTCTGCAGCCATAAGAAACAAGAGGTTCTTTCAGGGCAGTTATTGAACATCTCTGGTTCTGACTATCCCTTGAGTTGGAAACTATGAGCCCTGAGCATGAAGTTTTCTTTTCTTCTTCTTTTTTTTTTTTACTTACCACTATACTAACGGAAAAGTTTTCTTTATATAAGCTTTCCATGCAGCCTGAGTAGGCAAACTCACTCTCCAATCCTTGTGGGCACCATTCCCATCACTGAGTCTCTTCCAGTGGCCACCTGTATTCACAAAGTGCTACCTTTATTCCTGGCACACACAAAAACTGGAGTCATTGTGTGGTCACTGCATACTCTGCACCTCCAGATCCCACTCCCACAAAGTTGAGCTTGTCACTGCCTTCAACCCCCCAGAACCCCACTGCCATAGTCCGAAGGTTAGTGCCCCCTCAAATTCATATGTTGAAATCAAAACCCCAAAGTGTTGATATTAAGAGGTACAGCCTTTGGGAGGCAACAAGGTCAGGAGGGTGAAGCCCTCATGAATGGGATTAGTGCTCTTACAAAAGAGTCCCATGGGAGCTTGTTTGCCCTTTTTTGCCCATCTGCCACGAAAGACACATAGAAGGTGCCATCTGTGGGGAACAGGCCCTCACCAGACACTGAATTATCTGGCCTTTTGCTGTTGGACATCCCAGCCTCCAGAACTGTGAGCAATAAATTCTGCTGTCTATAAATTACACAGTCTAAGGTATTCTGTTATAGCAGCCCACAGAGACTAAGACACCCACCTTTGAGGATTGTTTCCTGAGGCCATTTCTGGCACCAAATACTTTATCAGTCAGCATTGAAGTGGAAAAAAAATTCTACATATTTTAAGCAGAAAGAGATTTAATTTATAGAATCAGATACTTAAAAAAAACCGCTGGAAGGTCGACAGGAGCGAAAATGAAGGGAAGATATTAGGTTCTAGGTTCATCAAAGCAGCCGTGGGAGAGGGACTCAGGAAATTTCTGCCACTTGTTCCCTGATCAGAAACCCCCACGATGATCAAATGCTCAGCAGCAGGAGGGAGAGCTTCACAGGGACGCCTGGAGGTGCTGCAAAGTCTCAGGTGTGCTGAGTCCTCACATGGACCACTGCTGGTGGCTTCCGCGTTCCTTTGCCTTTCAAATAATGTGTGACTACCTGTCCTTGGTAGAATGAAAATCCTAGAACCCAGGAGGCAAGAGGGTCTGTGAAATAGGGTTCCCAGGCTCACCATTTATGGAGATAAATGGTGGTTGAAGATTTTTTTAAAAAGGAGAGAAAACCTCAAATGTCTAGCACACACTATAAAAAACCTTCTTTATAATCAGGAGTTTGGCTCTCTGAATTATACTCCCTCTTCCTGTGGAAAGCCCCTGCCTCGCCCTCAAGCCAGTTTCTCTGCGCCTGTCCACCGACTGCCTGCACCCCACCCCAGACCTACCAAAATACACTCTCCGGAGGTGACCTTATTGGGACCCTTAAGTACATTTACTACCAAAACTAGTTGTATCTCTGTTCCCTCTGGGAAGTTTTTCTTTTCTTCTAGCCGTGAAGCTAAGGTTTTGGAAGTTTGTAATTGTTGCAGAGCCCATAGAACTCGCTGAGCATGTGTCGCCCACCCCTTTGATTCTGCCCAGAGTGGCAGCTTGTGTAGTCGGGAGCAGGCTGGGCATGGTCCCCCCACTAGAGGCAGCTGGGATGCCCCACCCCCAGCTTCCCTTGTAAGCCCCGGCACATGTGTGAGTGCAAAGCAGGAAGTGCTGGCTGCTGTCCTTCCCTTTGTCCTGAAGAATGACAAATAGTCCACTGCAGGATCCCAGCTGCTGCCCAATCACGCCCAATTCACACCCTCGGTATAAATTACAAATTCACAGTTATATACGTTTATACCTTAGCAGAGAAAAAAATTAAGCGCAGTTACGAACCAGATGTTATTAGAAGACTAAAGATTATGAACATGAAGAGAAATATATCTTTTACAAATTCTCAAGGCTTAATTTTTGTAAGGACAGGTAATTAAAATTTAACACATTAACTGCCACGTGAGTTGTATTTAACTCTTGCTAGTTTTGAGCCTGGGGCCTCATGAAGCACATGTAACTCACACGTCTATTCACCTTGGGGGCCAAGTGAACTATTTTTCAAGTTACATATAACTCAATGCACAGAAAACAAGAAAAAATAAAAAATTTTTCATTAAATTAGAAAAGATCATTTTGTTTTCAAAGTTTTTATTGTATTTTCATAATAAAACACTGTGGCCCCGAGGAAAAAAAATTTTTTTCTAGTGTGTCAGTCAATGTGTTAAATTCGTGAGAAAAACAACACACAAAAAATTGGAGGCATGTAAGTAATGCTACGCACTACTTATAGATCAAGCAAAACTTGGATCTGGTACCGAGTCTTAAAACTTCTTTGAACTCAAAACTGTGTGAATAACGAGCCTTACACAGAATTTCCTGACTTCTGGGTTTCAAAGCTCGACTGTCCGTGAGCACAACTTGGGGGTGACCCCAGGCCTGGCTGCATGTCTCCTAGGGAGCTCCTGAAGCTGCTGCCCCAGGGCTTTCCCTGCAGGTTTTTGTTTCCGTGGTCGTGGCTGTTATTGTTGTTGTTTTAATTTCCCAGGTGATTCCAATGTGCAGCCAGATTGAAAACCTCTGGCTTCCAGGTTAAAATGCCAGTCACCGTTGTTTAAATAAAATGTACAACTCAATTGTTTTCATATTACTGCTCCACTACTTGTACCACTCCCAGAAGTTATTTGGTGACTATTTCTGGTCTCCCGCAATGTAACTGTCCTGAATCGATGCCAGTTAAAGTTCTTTTCCCCTGGCCTGTAACTGTCGCCTGGGATGCCAGCTGGCTGTGGCTCTCCCTGGGCAGAGCTGTGTGTGCTGGCATTACCATCTTCCCCGCTGCTGGACATTTTCAAACATCTTCCACATTCAACACATGCCTCCCTGTTTGCTTTTTCTCTCTTTTCCTTTATCAGGGCTTAAGAGTTGTGAAAGAAATTGATTAAAATAAATATTCTTCTGAACTTGAACCTGGTTGCCAAGAATGTGAGTGAGTCACACCCCAGGGAGGAAGACGCCCAGCTGTGACAAACGTGCTTTCTCACCTCGAGTCCTTGGACTTCCTTTAACAGAACACGGTACCTCTGCAATAGGTAAGCAAATGTTTCTGTTTTGAATAAGATACGTCTTAATTCTACAATATCCAATATTTTTAAATATAGCTTTGTCATAACGTTTAGTCTCAGAACAAGAAAATGTTAAGCCCACCAGTGTGGTGTTTGTGCTGTGGTATGAAGGAGGCACCCATAGCTATTTTCTTTCTTCTTCTTCTTCTTCAGGTCATTGTCTGAAAGTGGAAAAATGACTCCAGTGGTCAGTGAAGAAAGCTCTGCCCAGTGCGGTTGTAGTTCAGCTCTGCTGAAAATGTCCCAGGGGCACCTTACTGGGACAGACGCCTGAAGTTTGGCAGCCCAGTGTCACAGACTCTTCTTCCTTTACCCAAGAGAGGCTGTTGGGAGGGCTGGAAGCACTGCCCTGAGCCCCACTGTGGGCTGCAGGCAACATGCTGGAGTCCACGCTGGTGGCAGTAGCCATGCCCCTCTGCCCTGCTTCGGGGAGACAATTCTGCCTGTTCTGCCAAATGCCCAGCCTCACCGGCTGGTTGCTCATTTTCCAGGCCGATTCACCAGGCTTCCTGGCGGTTCTGTGAGCTTTTCAACTTCTTTCCCATCAGTTCTTCTTCTTAAATTGGCTAGAGTCCTCCCTCTTGTTTGCAATAAGAATCCCAACCACCATAGCACCTATTCTAATTAAAATAAAATTCAGACTCCTGACACGGTCTCTGACAGGCGACCTGGCCCCTGCCTACCTGTCTGGCCTCACCTGATTACTTTCTCTTCCTTGTCCTAGCTGCTCCACCCCTCCTTCCTTCCGTCCTCCCTGCACTCACCATTGGCCATCCCCGCCCTGCCCAGAGCTCGCCTTCTGCCAGCAGCCCCATTCCCCAGATCTCCCTTGGCCACCCTCCTCTCAGTCAGCACCGCTCAGAGCACGGTGCCCAATTTCTTTCCCATGGCAGGTCCCATGATTTGGGACATATTTATTGCACATAAATACTACACACACATATATACAGGTATATGTGTGTTGTGTCTTTGTTGTTTCTTTGTTTCCCTTATTCAAATGTCCCTGTCCAGTCCATGAGGACAGGGAATTTGACCTTTTCTTCACCCACTGTAAGCACAGTACCTACAGTAGTGCTAGGCATGTCATGTAGCAGGTGCTCAGCAAACATGTTTATCGAAGTGAATTGGCTTACAGTGTCACTACTTTTATTTGAGCTGCACAATAGCCCTGTGAGCTAGATGTGTATCTTTTGTTATCATTTCCATTCTTCAGGGAGGACATGAGGCTTGCCTACAGCCAGCAACTAACGGAGGGGAAGGGCCAGGCTCAAATTAGTTTCTATTTCATCATTTTTTAATATCCTTATGGAAAGAAATCTGATATTCTTTTTGTCATACCACAAACCATATCTTCTAGACATTTTTTTTTTAAATGTAAAAGATCTTGCTTTTTCCTTCAAAGTGAAAACTTGGCGAAATAACTAAGCTCCAAATCCACTAATCACATTGTCTAAACGAACAATGCCCACTGTAGGAAGCATATGTTTTAGGACCTGCCCATTCGTTAGATAAAAATGATGACCTGCATATGGAAAGAAGTGAATGGATTTGGAAATGAGTGGCAGGATCAGGTGGCTTGCATGTTGGATACAGAGAGACATAGAGAGAGGCATCTAGGCTACTCCCTGTGTCTGCTTGCTCCTTTATGGTATTTGGGGACTTTGCTATGAATCACTGGTTGGCCTACTCCTGTTTTTGTTTGGTTTTGATTTTTCATGAAATACTTTGTAGAGACCATCAAAACTCTCAGCTCTGCCTTTCTGTTCCTCATATTTGCAGTGTAGGTGAGATCTCACACTGAACGCTCAATTGCAAAAGCAGATAAATAATGGAGGTTTCATGTTAAAGCAAGAGAATATTTGTCTGATAATCTCAGATTTTTAATGGTGGTACTAGTATTGACCTCATTTTAAATTGTTTAATCAAATGCACATACTGGCATTTTGATTATATGGGAGAGAAAATAAATTTGAGATATTTATAAAATATTTATAAAATATTTATAAAATTGTAAAACTATATATGAATCACAGTAAACATACTTATTTTTCCTATTGTACAACTCTTATCTGAAGACCAAAAATGGAATTATGCTAAGTACTGGAGTTACTTTCACAATTATTTAATGAAATTCACAATATAAATTGTACTTCACATAAAATTTAGTTAAGAAATTTGATTCAGCAAATGAATACAGGTGAATAATCTGAATTTTTTTATGTTTTTTTTTTTTTTGAGACAGAGTTACCTGGGCTAGAGAGCCCTGGCGTCAGCCTAGCTCACAGCAACCTCAAACTCCTGGGCTTAAGCAATTCTTCTGCCTCAGCCTCCCGAGTAGCTGGGACTACAGGCATGTGCCACCATGTCTGGCTAATTTTTTCTATATATTTTTAGTTGTCCAGCTATTTTTTTTCTATTTTTAGGACAGACAGGGTCTCACTCTTGCTCAGGCTGGTCTTGAACTCCTGACCTTGAGCGATCCCCCCCGCCTCAGCCTCCCAGAGGGCTAGGATTACAGGCGTGAGCCACTATTTTTATGATTTCTTACCCCTCATTAAATTGAAATTGCTGGTAAAGGTATAAAAAGGGCAGTTTTTTATTTCAGTATTTTTTATAATCTTTATAAAAAACTTGATCTTTCTTAAGATTTTGTCCAGTGCCTAAAGAATTATAAGGAATCATTCTTTTACAACTTGTAATTTCTCATTTATTAGAAGGAATTTTCTCTGTTTTAGTTTGACATATAATAATTATATGTATTTATGGGATACAGACTGATATTTCAATACATATACATGTGTAATGATCAGACTAGGATAGTTAGCATATGTATCACTTTGAACATTTATAATTTCTTTGTGTTGCGGACACTCAAAAATCCTCTCTTCTAGCTTTTTGAAAATAGACACTAAATTATTAACCATATTCACCCGATAGAGTTACTAAGGGTACAAATATAATCATCAAAACTATGTAATTCAATGCTAAAAATGAGGGGGGAGATAGTACTAAATCAGAGTTTTCCTGTTATAAAATAATTTTATTAGTCTACCTAAAAATATCTGTAACTCTCAAGCAGATGTATTTTTATAGAAAATGACAATCCATGTTACTGAATTCCAGTTTCAAATCCTTCCAACAATTTTTCATTTTATAATTTTGGAATTCTTGGTTTGTTGGGAAACTGGAAAACTGGGAAAAAGAAATCACTCAGAAATTGTGTTTGACCACACGATTTTAATGATTTTAATGTATAATACTGTATCTGCCTTTAATGGACTCTAAAGTCCAAAGGCCTAAGATTCTCCCTTAGTAAATTAAACATTTATTGCATTGACTCTCTCAGGCTAAAGGAGACTATTTAGGAACCATTTAGTGAACTGTCTCAGGCTAAAAACGTTGAGATATTTGCCTAGACATCTAACTTATTACCAGGCACTAGGTCAGCTGCTAAATAAAACTTAGTTAATTTGGGGTGTTTGAAAAAAGAACAAAATAAAACTGTAAAATTATATGAGATATACTTTTTTTAAAAATTATATATTTTTTTTTCCTGGGGAGTTGAGAGCTTTGTTTGAATGCAACCACTAAGTCAATTTAAGACATAGTGACCTAATATAAAATTTCATACAAGTGACCCTCACCAATTTGCAGACTGTTTTTATTAAACTTATTATTAGTAAAATTATTCAGAGCTAAGATTTGAGACATTCAATACTAACATGATGAAAATGGCAAAAAAAAGTTGAGACATGAAAATGATCAGATATACACAATGGTGAAAATATAAATAAGAATAAAACTTTAAGGAAATAATGTTACTACCGTCTTTTCATCAAGTGACCGATTTTGTGACTTTAAGAATCTCTCTACACTTTGTGCATGTGTGTGTTTGTGTGTGTGTATGTGTGTGATACGGTCTCATTCTGTTGCCCTGGCTAGAGTACAGAAGCCTCACCATAGCTCACTGCAGCCTCCAACTCCGGGGCTCAAGTGATCCTTCTACCTCAGCCTCCCGAGTAGCTGGGACTACAAGGCACGCCATGCCCTAGCAAGAGATTTATTTATTTTTTTTGAGACAAGAGTTTTGCTCTGTTGCCTTGGCTAGAGTACAGTGGCGTCATCATAGCTCATTGCAACTGCAAACACCTGGGCTCAAGCAATCCCTCTGCCTCAGCCTTCTGAGTAACTGGAATAACAGGCATGTGCCATAACGCCTGGCTAATTTTAATTATTTTTGTAGAAATGGGGGTTTCGCTATGTTGCCCAGACTGGTTTTGAACTCCCAGCCTCAAGCAATCCTCCTGCTTCAGCCTCCCAAAGTGCTGGGATTAGCATGAGCCACTACCCTTGGTGAGATTTACCTTTTAACATTTTGATTGCCACACTAGAAAAACTTTTTTTTCCTTGGGGCCACGGTGCTTTATTTCGGAAATAGAATAAAAACTTTGAAAACAAAACCATCTTTTCTGGGACTGCAAACTAGTACAACCTCTGTGGAAAGCAATACAGAGATACCTCAAAGAGATACAAGTAGAACTCCGATTTGATCCAGCAATTCCATTACTAGGCATCTACCCAAAAGAACAAAAGACACTCTATAAAAAAGATATCTGCATTAGAATGTTTACAGCAGCACAATTCACAATTGCAAAGATGTGGAAACAACCCAAGTGCCCATCAATACATGAGTGGATTAATAAAATGTGGTACATGTATACCATGGAGTTCTACTAAGCCACAAAAAACAATGGTGATATAGCACCTCTTATATTATCCTGGGTAGAGCTAAAAGCCCATTCTACTAAGTGAAGTATCCCAAGAATGGAAAAACAGGCACCACATGTACTCACCATCAAATTGGTATTATATATATATAGTATATATAATATTGGTATATTATATATATAGTAATAACATTCATCCGGTGTCGGGCAGATAGGAGGGGGGAGGAGGGGATGGGTATATACCCACGTAATGGGTGCAGTGGCACCGTCTGGGGGATGGACGCGCTTTACGCTCTGACTCGGGTGGGGCAAGGGCAATATACGTAACCTAAACATTTGTATCCCCATAATATGCTGAAATAAAAAAAAATAAAAATAAAAAACCCCTCCTCTCTAATTTAATAAAAAATTGTTACTTTTTATTGTTTTCTGTGCATGAGTTATACGTAACTTGAAAAATAGTTCTCGCAGCTCCCGAGATGAAGAGATGTGTGAGTTACATGTTTCACAAAGCCCCAGGCTCAAAACTAGCATGAGTTAAATACAACTCACGTGGCAATTACTGTGCTAAAATATTATTTTTTTAATTTTTCTTTTTTTTTAACCATTCCTCCCCAAATCTTTGATTGCTAATCTTTCTGCAGAGCTAAAATTGATTGCTTTAAAGACCCTTAATTTTCTGGTCTTCAATCCACCTTCCACCCAAAGAAGGGGTGAAGGTTAATACCATCTCGTTTGCTAATGAGTAGTAGTCAGTGAGTCTTTCACGGTTTGCAAGGTAAGATACTATGAAAGGCTCTGAACAGTACTATAGAAAATAAACTCTAAACATTCAGAAATTGTGTTTTAAACAATAACTGAAAACTAGATTTCCCTTCATCATCCTTAAACAGGACTTCTCCACAACCCCTCCAACAATTTCCCCATCGACTTTCCCAAAGCATTTAACCATTGTATGAAGGACCTAGTTTTACGTTTACTGGTTACCTGCAGTTTTCATGACACTCCGCTAGGAGCTAGGACAAATATACAAAGGCCGTAAGCACCACACTTATTCATCTTTGAACACCCAACACCTGGCACAGCAGTAAATATTTAATTGGTTTCTTTAAGAGATGGTTTGCTCTTTAAATTGATAAGCTGGGAGGCAGTGTTTGAGGGGAAGACTAGGGAGAACACCCGTACTTGACATCAAAATGAGCTGCAAGCTCTCACCCTCTTAGACCTCACCACATGCCAGGACTAAATACCATTCTCGCTTTACTCCTACTAGTACAGTTAAGATTAACTCTTAATAGCACATTGCAAAAATCATCCAGGCTGGAGAACTGGGCCAAATATGCATGGGCCAAATGTGCATGAACATTTCTACATTTTCCTAGAAACGTTTTAAACCTAAAACAGGGAGAGTCTTGCCGTCTCTATCTTGAGTGGAAAGGCCTGAGAAGGTGGCTTCGTTAGCCCCCCAAAACACAAATATGAGGATCCCTTGACTGAACTCTTTCACTTCTCCACCTCTATTTCCATCCTCAATCCCTCCTCCTTCGCAGATCTCTGAATGCTAGCCCTGGACCTCCCCAAACCTTTCGCCCCTAATAAAGAAACGGAGATATTTCCTGTTTTCTGCCCTCCATCCGAATCTCCCCTTCCCGCTCCCTCCCTTTGGGACCTAAGGTGCTTCCTCCTTCCACCCTTCCAGCCCTACCCACCCCAGCCTTTAGTAGGCCTCAACCCTCATCCCCTCCGAGGTCTAGGGAGGCTGAACGCTTCACCCTGTGGGGTGAGACTCTGGCAGCACTCATCCCAACAAAATGTAGAACCAACCCCTATTTTCTTTCTCTATGAATTTGCCTATTCTATGTGCCTCATATAAGTGAAATCATATAATACTTGTTCTAGCTTATTTCACTTACCACAGTGTTTTCAAGGTTCATCATCTATGTTGTAACATGTATCAGAATGTTTCCTTTTCACGCCTGTAATCCTAGCATTCTGGGAGGCCGAGGCAGAGGATCCTTTGAGCTCAGGAGTTCGAGACCAGCCAGAGCAAGAGTGAGACCTGGTCTCTACTAAAAATAGAAAGAAATTAGCTGGACAATTAAAAATATATATAGAAAAAATTAGCTGGGCATGGTGGCGCATGCCTGTAGTCCCAGCTACTCCGGAGGCTGAGGCAGGAGGATTGTTTGAGTCCAGGAGTTTGAGGTTGCTGTGAGCTAGGCTGACGCCATGGCACTGTAGCCCAGGCAACAGAGTAAGACTCTCTCAAAAAAAAAAAAAAAAAAAGAAGAAGACTAATATTCCATCGTATGTATATCTTTTCATCTGTTTATGAACACTTGGATTGTTTCTGTCTTTTGGCTATTGTGAATAATGCTGCTATCAACACTGGTGTAGAAGTATCTGTTTGAGTCCCTGCTTTCAATTCTTTTGGGTATATAACTGAAGTGTTATATTAGCCTGTATAAATTTTAAAGAAAAAGTTTGCATACATTTAAATATTGTAATTTCTGGACCAGTTCAGACCTGGTCCCACAAAATGGAATGAGAGTTGCTAAAAGACTACCCTGATTAATCTAAAATATTGCTGCAGTTTTACTACCTCAAGTTGTTACGAAATTCCATTTTGACGAACGCTGGCTAAACCTCCCCAACGTCACTTATAAAAGGTTGGAAGGGTCTTCATCATCATAGTTTCAATGTTCTCTCTTTACTGATTGATTAGAGTGCCCTCATGTGTCTGCATTTTTATACCATGGAGGTTTTGAAAAAGATTTAATATTAGAATCACAGAACAAGGAGAAAATTTAAATACCACCTTTTAAAAAAAATTCAACATTGCCTGCATACCAGGACCCATCCTAAGCACAATTTTAAAAATAAATATTTTTAATAATGCTGTCTGTAGAAACTAAAAAAAAAAAATTAAAAAAAACTTAAACAATAATCTAGCCAGGCATGGTGGCTCACACCTGTAATCCTAGCACTTTGGGAAGCCAAGGTAAGAGGTTTACTTAAGGCCCAGAGTTCGAGAACACCCTGAGCAACATAGAAAGACCCCATCTCTACAAAAAATACAATTAGCTGGGGGTGGTGGTGGATGCCTGTAGTCCCAGCCCCTCCAAGGCTGAGGCAGGAGATTGCAGCCCAGGAAGCTGCAGTGAGCCATGATGATGCCATTGCACTGTAGTTGGGCAACAGAGCGATTCTCTATCTCAAAAAAAAAAAAATTCCCCAAACAAAAACCCACAATAATCTAAATCACACAAAAAGTGTCTAAAATGTATAGCTACAATTTAAATAAAAAACTACACCCTCCTACACCCCTTCTTCTGCTATCTTAGAAGCCCAGGATGCCCTTTGTAAATTGCATCCCCTCAGCTTACTCTCAGGGAAAAACACTATCTTGAATTTAGTGTTAATCATTCCCTTTTGCTTCTCTTAGGTTTTTACCGTTCATATTTGTTTCCTTAAACAATGTTTTTGGGGAGTTTTCCTATTTTTTGAGCATTGCACACATTGAATCCTATTGTATGAATTCTTCTGTGACTTGTTTCTTTTACCTTTTAAGGAAGTATATTGATTCATTCACTTTGAAATCTTCATGGTATTCCATTTTATGAATATTCTCTTGGTAGACCATTAGATTGAGTCTACTACAAATAAAGATGTTAGAACATTATTCAAAATGTCACTTTGTGAGTATGTTCCACACTTTTTCTGGAGTATATACAAGGAACAGAATAGCTGAGTCTTAAGGTGTGCACATAGCCAATCTTTTTTTTTTTTTTTTTTTTTTTTGAGACAGAGTCTAACTCTGTTGCCCGGGCTAGAGTGAGTGCCGTGGCATCAGCCAAGCTCACAGCAACCTCAAACTCCTGGGCTCAAGCGATCCTTCTGCTTCAGCTTCCCGAGCATCTGGGACTACAGGCATGTACCACCATGCCCGGCTAATTTTTTTCCTATATATTTTTAGTTGCACATAGCTGATCTTTACAGGTAATGCCACTTAGTTTTCCAAAGTGGATGAGAGTGGTAAGAATTCCCTTTTCTAGCACTCTGGGAGGCTGAGGTTCAAGGATTGTTTCCAGGTGAGGAGTTCAAGACCAGCCTGAGCAAGAGCAAGACCCCCGTCAATACCAAAAATAGAAAAAATTAGCCGGGCATGGTAGTGTACCCCTGTAATCCCAGCTACTCAGGAGGCTGAGGCAGGAGGATCGCTTCAGCCCAGGAGTCGGAGGTTGCTGTGAGCTAGGCTGATGTCATAGCACTCTAGCCTGGGAAACAGAGCGAGACTCTGTCTCAAAAAAATAAAAATTTTTTATCCATATCCTTGCCAGCACCTGGTTGTCAGACTTCTACATTTTGGCCAGTGTGATAGAGTGAAATGTCATCTCATTGTGTTTAAATTTGCATTTCAATAACTATTCAAGAAATTGGGCATCTTTTCATATATTTACACTTATTTGTGTTTAATCTTCTATGAAATGTTTGTCCATGCCTTTTATCCATTTTTCTATTGGACTATTTTTTAAAACCGCAACATACGGCATTGGCATAGAACATAAATGTTCTCTTTAGTTTATTTTTTTTTATTTTTGAGACAGAGTCTCACTCTGTTGCCGGGACTAGAGTGCCATGGCATCAGACTAGCTCACAGCAACCTCAAACTCCTGAGCTCAAGTGATCCTCCTGCCTCAGCCTCCCTAGTAGCTGGGACTGCAGGCATGCGCCACCATGCCTGGCTAATTTTTTCTATATATTTTTAGTTGGCCAATTAATTTCTTTCTATTTTTAGTAGAGACGGTGTCTCGCTCTTGCTCTGGCTGGTTTCGAAATCCTGACCTTGAGCGATGCGCCCTCCTTGGCCTCCCAGAGTGCTAGGATTACAGGTGTGAGCCACCACGCCCGGCCCACAAATGTTCTCTTTAGAGAGTAATTTAATTCAAGCAACGACATAATGACCACTTACATTTAAAAAAAAAATGTTGCTTTGTGCTCCAGGAGCACGCCACTTGCCCTTCCCTCATCACAATCCCCCCTATCCTCAGGGGTAAGTACCATTTTGACTTTGTGGTAATTACAATTACTTCTTGCCTTTCTCCATAATTTTTTCACCTGGGAATCTTCGTGAACAATACATTTTAGTTACCTGTTTTCGAACGTTATCACAATGGATTCACACGCTATATATTCTTTTGTCTCTGATTCTTACACCATGTGAGATCCACGTTGTTTCACGCGGCTGCAGCTGGGGAACTGTTGTTGCTTGACAGTGTTCCGCCGCTGCCGCCGCACAGTGCACCACAATTGGGCACTCAGGCTGTTCCAGTTCCGCGTTCTTGTGAACGACACTGCCAGGGACGTTCTCGCGCTGTCTCGGGATACACTAGAGCACGGTTCTCTCTGGGGCGCACACACCAGGGAGTGGACTGTCGGATCCAGAGCACGCCTGTCTTCCACTGTACTGACGATCCCGAACCGCTTCCCCCGGCGGGCGTGGCCGTTCGCGCCCCACCGGCAGCGCGCGGATTCCCGCCGGTGGCTCCGGCCGGAGCGGCTGCCGCGCGCCAACCTCGTGGGTGCAGGTTAACGCCAAGGCGTCAAAACCAGTGACTCTGGTTTTAACGCAACGAGCGTAGCCACCTTGTGTTTACTGGCCACTTGGAGGTCTTCATTTAAACACCTGCGAAAAGGAGGAAAAAAGCACGACGAGAATAAATAAAACGCCTGCTCAGTTAATTTACGCCATTTTCCGACTGCGTTGTCTTTTTCAGTTCTTACATATTCTGAATCCTAGCTTTTGTCAATCGTAGGGGTCACCACTACCTTCTCCCACTCTGTTGCGTGTACTTTTCTCTCTTCAGGGTGTATTCTCAAGGCCAAGATTATTATTTTTTTTCAGGTTTAATCTTTTCAAACGTACCGAGCGTTTCTGGGTGGCGCTTTTTTCATCCTATCTTCCCACCCACAGGTCATGGAGATACTCAGGTCCGTCATTTTCCGAAAGTCCTCGGTTGGCCGTTCCCAGGGAACTCTCGGGTGCACGCGCCCCGCGTCGCGCGGCCACCGGCGACGCCTCCCGCCCGGCGGGCTGCTCGCCTTCGCCGCCCCCGCCGCTGCTCCGCCAGCACGCGAAGACCGAGATTCTGCTAAGACAGGAACGTCTTTTGCTTACCACCTGTCATGTTAAGTGTTTTGTGTCCAATACGGTTTTCATCTTTACGTGCGCAAACGCCGCTTTAAACTTACTTCGCCCGCGGACGTCGGAAGTTTAAAAGCACCTCGCGGCCCACGGCCGGGCGACGCAGCACGGGCGCTCCCTGCCCTCGCAGGCTCCGCCCCGCGGACGCCAGCGCCCGCCTTTTCCCCCCCCCGAGGTCGCAACGCGCACGCGCGCCCGGCCACACTACGAAGTGCGCCTGCGCCGGGAGACGCCCCGCCCTGCTCCTGGCGTCCTATAAAGCCTCTAGCTTCTCCTCGCGAGAGACTTCGTGCTCATGCTCGCTGCGGGGGTCGGAGGTCAGGGAGAGCGTCTCGCGGGCCATAGGAGGAAGATGGCGGTGGAGTCGCGCGTCACCCAGGAGGAAATTAAGAAGGAGCCGGAGAAGCCGATCGACCGCGAGAAGGTGAGGGCCCCGGCACTGTGGGGTCCAGCACGAGGTTGGGGTGGGCCGGCGGGACGGAGGGCGTGGCCTGTGTGCGGGAGGAGACGGTATTTTTGGTCCCCGAGCGGCTCCGAGGCCGCGGCGCCTCGCGAAAGGAAGAGCGCGCCGCCTTCAACTTCTGTGCTTTTCCTGGCTCCCCCAGACCTGCCCGTTGCTGCTCCGGGTCTTCACCACCAATAACGGCCGCCACCACCGGATGGACGAGTTCTCCCGCGGGAACGTGCCGTCCAGCGAGCTGCAGATCTACACCTGGTGAGAGGGCGGGGGCGGCGTCCGAGACCGGGCTCGGGAGCTGCAGGGTCAGTGCGTTGCCTTTGCTAGTGAGGAGTTAACCCTCCTTGATTTCGATTTCACTCTTGCACTTGGGGCCTTCGGGTGCAGTTCTCAGAAAGTTAGAGGTTTTTGCTGTTAGGTAAAAGGGGATCTGTCCGTCTTGTAATGCTTTTGCAATTTTGAAATTTTGGGGTTGTTGAGAACTGACAGACCCAAGATTGCCATTGTGGCTTCCTGGTACGGAAATGCTATGTAGATAATTAAAACGCAGTAGCCGCCCTTAAGGGACTCGTAGTCCGATAAATGGTACATGGTAACGGGGAGTGATGCTGTTGAATGGTATTCGTTATTTTCAGAGAGCATTTCTACTCAATATTAGGCCTTAGGTGCCATAGCACCAAAAGTAAATCACCACCAAAAACCAAGTGATGTCTGCTCTAGAGCTTAATGGAAAAGCTTGTGGTGTGTGTTTAGTGAAGACTGGTTCCTGAATGTTTATTTCTTGGTGAGTGTACCCATTCTTCCTCCAAGTCTGACTAGGACAGGTCCTAGCTTGTCTCTAGCACTGCGTGTAACTCCTTGGATTGACACCATAGTGGTTTTTTAGTAGCAGTAAAAATTGTGTGATTTAAAAATGTTTTTATTGTGATAAGATATATTAATATGTAACAAAATTTGTCATTTTAACCATTTTTAAGTGTACAGTTTGATGGCATTAGTAACATTCACAATGTTATGCAGCCACTATATTTATAAAACTTTTTCATCCTCTTCTTCCCAACAGAAACCTTGTACCCTTTTTTTTTTTCCTCGTCTTTCTCGAGACAGGGTCTCACTCTGTTGCCCAAGGTACAGTGCAGTGGCATCATCATAGCTCACCTCAAACTCCTGGGCTAGAGTGATTCTCCTGCCTCAGCCTCCCAAGTAGCTGGGACTGCAGGCTCATGCCAGCACACTCAGCTAATTTTTCTATTTTTTGTAGAGACAGGGTCTCACTCTTGCTGAGGCTGGTCTGGAACTTCTGGCTTCAAGCAAAGTGATCCTCTAGCCTTGGTCTCCCAAAGTGCTGGCGTTATGGGCGTGAGCCACCCAGCCAGCACTGTACCCTTTTAAGGATACCCTATACCTATTAAGCAATAGCTTCCCATTTCTCCCTCCCCCACCCTCCGGTAACTGCTGATCTACTTTCTGTCTGTATCAATTTGCCTGTTGTAGATATTACACATAAGTGGATTCATTACAATAGTTTTCATCTCATTACTACCTTATTGCACTTAGCAGAGTGTTTTCAGGGTTCATGTTGTAGTATCTATCATACTTTCCTTCCTTTTCAAGGCCGAATAATGTTGCACTGTATGTATACATCACATATCTGCTCATCTGTTGAAGGACACTTGGGTTTCTATCTTTTTGCTATTGTGAATAATGCTGCTGTGAATGTTGGCATACCAAGTATGTGTTTGTGCCCTTGCTTTCAGTTCTTTTGGGTATATACCTGGGAGTGAATTACTGGGTCATATGATTTTGTTTAATTTTTTGAGGAACCAACAAACTGCTTTTCAAACTGCATAGCAGCTGCATGATTTTACATTCCCCAAAAGGTGTGTAATTATAAACTGTAAGCCCAGAATACTAGAACTCAATGCTTTGAAGATTGGGACCTTATTAGTCTTTTTTGGAGGTGCTTATTAAATTTATGTACTACTTTGATTCTTATACTTCCGCATTGCTCAAGGGTAAAAGTTCTGAGAAGATTGATTTAACTTATAGGGAAGAATTGTTCAATAATGGCTTGATGAAGATGTCTTTTCAAAGATTCAAGTGTGTATTTCTTCCGAAAAATAAGAGTTTCTGTCTGCAGGTCCTGTGCTTAGATCCTGAGGGTAAAAAGTAGAGAAAGTTCTGCCCCTGTCTGTTGGGTCATTCCATTGGAGAAAGCAGATGAATATATAGTAAGACTTTAGGGTTAAGATGGTAGGGTAAGGTTGTTCCACAGACCTTCTACTCCCAGTCAAGAAAAAAGAAAATTACAATCCTCTGCTGAACTGTCCTGTCCACAAATTGCCACCAAACAAAGAAGGAACAACCTTAAGTTATATCTCACAATGGTGGCCAAAGAAGACAAAGATTCTGAAAGACCGGATGGTTGTTATTGGGGTAGCACAGATCCCTGTCCCCACTCCCAGAAGCAATACAAAAGATTAGTTAACAAATTTTGGAAATTTTCACTTTGGAGGAGGCTGAGGGGCTAATGTAGGCATCCCTAAGATAAGTCAAGGAAAAAGAAGTAGAATTCCAGAAGAGCCCTATAGAGGCAGGTTGAGTTTGCCAAAATCCAAGGTGCTGTGTGGAGTTTGGGGAGTAAGCCAGACACCCCAGGAGTGGTATATATCCTGTGCGTGAGTGGTCATTAAACAGGTTGTTGGAAGAGATCAACCAGAAAACAACCAGTAGGAGAGAGATAGTAAAAGATTATTGCAGAGAATCGACTACATGATTGTGGGGGCTGGCTAGGCACCTAGGTCCCAAATACATAGAGCAGGCTCTCAGGAAGGCTGAAACTCTTTAGCATGAACATGGGCTTAAGTTATTGTCCACAGTCAAAATTTCTTCAGGGAAGCTTCAGGTCTGCTCTTAACACATTAACTGCCATGTGAGTTGTATTTAACTCACACTAGTTTTGAACCTGGGACCTTGTGAAACATATGTAACTCACACCCTTGGGAACCTTGAGAACTGTTTCTCAAGTTGCATATAACTCATGTACAGAAAACAATTTAAAAAACCAAATTTTTCATTAAATTAGAATGGATCGTTTTGTTTTCAAAGTTCTTATTCTATTTTGATAATAAAACCCCGTGGCCCCAAGGAAAACATTTTTTTTCTAGTGTGGCAGTCAATGTGTTAAGGCCTTTCAACAACTGGAATGAGGCCCATCCAGATTATGTAGGAGAGTCTCCCTAATTTAAAGTCAACTGGTAATAGCCTTTAATCACAAAATAGAGCAACACCTGCATTAGTATTTGGTTCAGTAACTG
The DNA here is from genome assembly GCA_963574885.1 of Lepilemur ruficaudatus. Lineage (NCBI taxonomy): Eukaryota > Metazoa > Chordata > Mammalia > Primates > Lepilemuridae > Lepilemur > Lepilemur ruficaudatus. The sequence continues at coordinate 41,324 of CAUYRT010031332.1, forward strand.
GGTCTGTAGCTTCGCCAAGTTGACATATAATAATACTGAAGTTCGTGGTCACCCAGCAAAGACTTCAGCCCTGAGGAAGCACCACCTTGCATTCTCCAGCTGCATCCTCAGGCTTCAGACTAGTGGTGAGAAAGCGGTGCTTGGCGCTCCGGCTGTTGGTCTGGGAAGACAGTTCTTAGAACATGGAAAGCTTGTGGAGGATTCACACTCTAGGAACTGATAAAAGGTGTGAAACGAATTCTCCAGGTTCTTGTGAGCAAGGTGACAACATGGAAAATGTTTTCAGAAAAGAAAAAGAGTCTTTTCTGGTATATATCATAAGTACCTTGTGTATCAAAATATAGATTGAGCATCCCAACTGAGATCTGAAATGCTCCAAAATTTGAAACTTTCAGTGCTGACATGACACCAGAAGTCGAAATTTCCACACATAGGTCCTTAACATAAACTTTGTTTCATGCACAAAATTATTTAAAATATTGTATGAAGTTACCTTCCAGCTGTGTGTATGAGTATATATAAACATATGTGAATTTAGCATTTACATATGGGTCCCGTCCCCAAGATGCCTCATTATGTGTATGCAAATACTCCAAAATCTGAAAAATTCTAAACACTCTGGTCCCAGGCATTTCTGATAAGGGACACTCAACCTGTGATTGATACAAAATAATTAACATCAGAATATTGGGTAAAAAAAAATGACTTCCAAAACAGATAAAATCAGTCTGACTTCAGTTTTATGCCATCGTTGGAGTTCAGTGGGGACAAATATAAAATAAAATAACTGTTCTGTGTTGCAGAATAGAATATAAACGCTGACAAAATAAAAATAAGCTACAAAATTACCTAGGAGGAAGGGTAACAATGTAAGTCTTTATCTGAAGTTTTACAATTTCAATTTGACTTTAGTGTTTTTCTTCTCAAAATAAAATTTAATTTTTATTAAGATATGTTATAGCATGAATTATATTTTTATATTATGGTCTCAGCATGTATAATATGCTTGGTATCTGAAGAATTTTTTTTCTCTGTAGTATTGTGGATATGCACGAAAAGATGCCTATGGTGATGTTAACATCACTGGTTTTTTCTGATTGGTGAGATTTGGGATATAATTCGTTGCTTTCCTGCATATGTCTTTCCCCCACCTCTTTAAGTACTATGCATGTATTGAGTTGGGAAGGGCAGTCATGCCCAGCTACTCACCCCTGACATGGTACATAGAGTCAGACCTTGGGTCTGAAACATTTCCTTGCAAAGAGGTAAAGAGCCCCCACAGCCTGTGTTGGGCAGATCTCTTTGGGAATGTCTTTTCCTGTTATGAACTTGATGTGTACTTGGCTTTGCTTATGTGCATGTGCCATAATGGCACCTGCCAACCCTAAAGCTATATCCATTCCCAACCAGAGGGGCGGCCTTTGCCTGCAGCATGAGGAGTCGTCTCCCTGTGTTGGCTGTGGGGTGAGAGCCGCTAGCCATGGGGCACCAACACTTTCTTTTGAAGGTGATCTTACTCTGTCTCTTTGTGAGCAAAGTGTTGTTCCATCCAGTGCCAGAGTAAGTCATGTCTGTCTTTGTGACTCTGACACCTACAAATCACACACTGGCTTGACATCCTGGGATTCTCCAGGACGTTATTAGGCTCTTTGCTGTCTTTACACTGTGGGCCTCCTCAGCAGGTGTCACTTGTTTGACATACCAGTTTTATACAAAAACAGAAACTTCTAAAAACTAAGATGGAGATAGGTTGAAGGCAACATATACAAAAGATTATAATGAGAGGTTGAAATAAAGCAATGACAGTGGGGTTGGAGAAAAAAATAGATCTTCATGTAACAGGATGGAGATGGGATGAATTGAACAGTGCTTAGGGTTATGACCTGGGCAGCTAAGTGGTGATGGTATTTTTGATATAAATATGAGAGGAAGGGCATGTTTTGGGGAGAAGACTATTGAGTTCTGTTATGGGAATATTGAGAAAGATTTGGTACAGTAGAAAATAGATGTGGTCATCCCAGGTATTTGTATTCCATGTAGTTGAAGCATTGGTTTACTTTGGGTATGGTGTGGTGGAAATTTGTGCATAGAGTACAGAGCTAGAGCTGAATGACATGCCCTGTGACTGATGTTTGGTTCCCCACTTGATGCTGTACGTGAGAGTTCTCGTCTTTAGGAGTGCTTAGAGTCCTTATGCCATTTTGTAGGACTCTACAGGCAAGGCTGTTTCAAGTTCCAAACCATCCATTTCATTTCCCTAGTTGTCATGGAAGAAAACTATATAAAAATATATATGAGATTGTTATTTCTAAGATACGTATTTTTTTTTTTTTTTTTTTTTTTTGGAGACAAAGTCTAACTCTCTTGCCCGGGCTAGAGTGAGTGCTGTGGCGTCAGCCTAGCTCACAGCAACCTCAAACTCTTGGGCTCAAGTGAACCTTCTGCCTCAGCCTCCCGAGTAGCTGGGACTACAGGCATGTGACACCATGCCCAGCTAATTTTTTTCTATATAATTTTAGTTGGCCAATTAATTTCTTTCTATTTATAGTAGAGACGGGGTCTTGCTCTTGCTCAGGCTGGTTTCGAACTCCTGACCTTGAGCAATCCTCCCGCCTCGGGCTCCCAGAGTGCTAGGATTACAGGCGTGAGCCACCATGCCCGGCCAAGATACGTATTTTTAAAAGACTTTTCCAGGCTGGATGTGGTGGCTCACAGCTATGATCTTAGCACTTTGGGAGACTGAGGTGGGAAGATAGCTTGAGGCCAGGAGTTGGAGACCTTATCTCTACAAAAAATGAGCCAGGTGGCCCACACCTGTAGTCCCTGCTACTTGGGAGGCTGAGGCGGGAGGATCACTTGAGCCCAGGAGTTTGAGGTTGCTGTGAGCTATGATGATGCCACTGCACTATAGCCCTGGTAACAGAGTGAGACTCTGTCTCAAAAAAAACAAAACAAAACAGATTTTCCCAGATTGTGTCCTATTACCTCAGGGGACTATATAAAGTTGAGTACAAATCAGTATTTGCAGGGTAAGAATCTGTATTGTGAGAGGAGCCTGAACTTTGCCTTGAGAAAATTTTATTGGCTTGAGGACTCCTTCTGTTGTAAACTCAGCTTAAGATTCCATCTAAGAAAGACATTACATCTCTATGAAAATGCTTTCCTAACTCATTGATTCTAGGATGCATTGCCTATTTCAATTAATTTGGACTAGTTACCTTAGTACCCTTAGAGAGGTAAATCATTAGACAATAAGATGTTATATAGCAATAGAAGATTAGAATGTGGAATCTCTAGATTGCTGAAGTTACTTTTAAAGCTAAGAGTTGACTTTTTTTTTTTTTATTTTTTAAAGAGACAGGGTCTTACCCTTATCTCCCAGGCTGGAGTGCAGGGGTGCATTCATGGTTCACTGCAGCCTGCAAGTCCTGGGCTCAAGCAGTTCTCCTGCCTCAGCCTCCCAGGTAGTCACAACTACAGATGGGTGCCACCTCACCTGGCTAATTAAAAAAAAGTTTTTGGCCAGGTGCAGTGGCTCATGCCTGTAATCCTAGCACTCTGGGAGGCTGAGGCTGGAGGATTGCTCAAGGTCAGGAGTTCGAAACCAGCTTGAGCAAGAGAGAGATCCCCGTCTCTAATAAAAATAGAAAGAAATTAATTGGCCAACTAAAAATATAGAGAAAAAAATTAGCCGGGCATGGTGGCACATGCCTGTAGTCCCAGCTGCTTGAGAGGCTGAGGCAGAAGGATTGCTTGAGCCCAGGAGTTTGAGGTTGCTGTGAGGTAGGCTGATGCCATGGCACTCACTCTAGCCTGGGAAACAGGGCAAGACTGTCTCAAAAAAAAATTTTTTTTTTTGGAGATTGGATCTCACTATGTTGCCCAGGCTGGTCTCAAACTCCTGGGCTCAAGCAAAGCATCTGACTTTAATTAATCAGAATTTTCCACAGGCTGACACAGGGAGTTTTTGGAGGCAAATAGAATTTTTAGCTTCTTTAAAATTAAAATGTAGTGTAAGACCCTGGCAGTTTCTGACTAAGTCATAAACAACCCAGATATATTTAATTAACTCATTGTATGTCACTATCCTTGTTATATTATTGCTGATTAATCAAATATAAATGTCTTTTTTAAAAAATTCAGGATGGATGCAACCTTGAAAGAACTGACTAGTTTAGTAAAAGAAGTCTACCCGGAAGCTAGAAAGAAGGGCACACACTTCAATTTTGCAATCGTTTTTACAGATCTTAAAAGACCTGGCTATCGGTAGGTAACTTCTCACTTTTAATTCCTGTAATGTTTTTGTTTTTCATATGTTTTAACTGATAGAGATAACTGCTTTAATGAATCTCGCTAGTGAGGGGAATATGGATTTATATTATCATAATCATAATATCTGATTTAGCTTAATGTAGTACTTACATTGTTGAACTGTGTTATATAAATAAGATGATGGAACAAATCCAGTCCCATATTCACTTCATAGTACCCATTAGTTTTCATTGATCTTGTTAACAGTTGATTTTCTTTCCCGCAGAGTTAAGGAGATTGGCAGCACCATGTCTGGCAGAAAGGGGACTGACGATTCCATGACCCTGCAGTCGCAGAAGTTCCAAATAGGAGATTATTTGGACATAGCGATTACCCCTCCAAATCGGGCACCACCTCCTTCAGGGCGCATGAGACCTTATTAAATTCTATTTACTATTTCTTGAATTTATTTTTTGGTCAGTTATGTAAAATAAACTTACATGTTCTTTTTCCTCCTCTGCTTATTGCCATTAAGCCTTTAAATTCTAAACAAATTATAATGCATCTATTTAGGAGTTAGATTTGGATGTGCTATGGTATGAATATTAATAGAAAATCCATGTGTTTTAAGCCCTTCTGTAAACTATGAAGAAAAGTGCTCTTAGAGTTCTGTGTAAAACTGTATTGTTAAATACATGTGTGTACTCAGCCTGAGTGTGAAAGTCAATGGAGGCATGGAAACAGGGTTTAATCTCATGTTGGAAGAGGGTATGTTTAAGCCCAAAAAGGGCACAGCAAGAAAGCCATGGGATTGTATGAAATCAAGTGTGACTTTATCGTATATACTGTTGCAGGCAATTAGAAAAAGGAGCTGTGAGAATGAGCCCATGTGGCAGCAGAGGTGTTTTGGAATAGTGGAGCTGAGCCAAACTGAAGCATCTGTTAGCAGAGATTGGCCTGCCTTGATCGAGTACTGTGACAAAAGGTCAGAGAAGAGAACAGGTACCACAGTGAGGGCTTTTCATGTTTTAGAAATGGGGGCAATAGGGCATTTTGAAGGCAGGAACCAGTGAGGGAAACAGGCTTGGAACATAAGGGTGGAAAGGTTTACCTTGAAGATCTGGACGATGGAGCGAGGGATTAAAGAGGAATTTTAGGACCAAGTGCGAAGAGCCAGGGATGAGGTCAGATTGAGTGAGTAGGAGATACTCACACATCCTGCTGCGTGCCGGGGCTGGTGTGCATCCAATTTGAGAGGCAGTATAGCATAGCAGTTAAGACCATGGGCAAAACAGTTACATCCTGATCGCACCAGTAGCTCTGCAACCTTGGACAAATTACTTGGATCAAGTCTTTATTTTATAAAATGGAGATAATAGCCCATAGGATTGTGAAGATTAAGTATTTGTAAAGGGCTTAGAGTAGTGCCTGACAGATAAGAAGAAATACTAGTTAATGGCCATAAAGTGGAGTTGTCAAAACTGGAACCCTGTCTTACATGGGACTACTGAACTCTCGTTTTGAAGTTTATAAATAGTATGGCAGTGTGTATTGAGCCTAATTACCTTTAGTCTGTTACAGTAAAGGAAATGTATATCCCAAAATGGAAAAAATGTACTAGCAGAATAAAATTGTATTAGATTTATCTTGTACATACAAAAGCAGCCATTTAAAATCAGATGATTCTGTGGAGTTGGTGTCCCTGTTGCCAAGTCAGTATCAGACCACCCAGACTGGATCTTGTGCCTCTGCTGTGCTGTGGTTTACCCCCAACCCTCAAATGGTTTAATTCGTTCAGACTAGATGGATTTGAGTTCCATATGCCATAAACTTAATTTAAACCTAACTTTCTGGAGACAGCCATTATTATCTTCCTGTTTGTGGGGTGGTGGGGGTGACTATGATTTACTCTGCAGATCAAGGGTGGGAATTTTAATAAAGGACCTGTATAAGCCAGGTTTTCACATGGTGTGAACTCTTAGCAAGGGCTTTCCTGTTAATTTCCAAGTTATTCTCCCATTAGTTTAAAATAAAGTGGTTTGGCTGGTTTGCCAATTCACCCTTTGCTTGGTTCCAACATGGAATTTTTCCCTTAAAGATTTCAATCTTCCACCAAAAGTATAAAAAATACCTAGTGAATTTATTGAATATAATGCTAAGAATCAAAGGACTTGAACTTAGTCCTTGTTTACCTCTGACTTTGGTAAGTAAGTATGGCTGATAATAACTGAGCTGTTTCCTTAGATATAAAATAGAAATAGTCACATGATAGCATCTTGTTCTGTGCTTTGGTATCTGCCCTGACTGCCTCAATTGCTCAGTATTTTGGAGTTGACGTTTTCCCTTTGGAACATGTGAGTTACAGTACATGCTATTGCCTTTGTCTTTTCAGTGTTCTCAGTGTACAGAAACTGGGACAGTTAGACTCAGACTCTAGTCATCGACTCAGGTAATATTTCAGATAATCAGTTTTGTGTGTGTGCACGTGCGAGCGTGTGAGGAACAGGTATGAATGGGGGTAGAAAGGACTATTAAACTGTTAGGCTAGGTTTAAAATTCTCTAAATTTTCAACTTATTAAATAAAGAGTTGAACTCAGTCTCTATTTAATCAAATTCCAAAAACTAGTTATTGTGAAATTGAGAAGACAACACCCTAAAACCAAGTTCATAATTATGGTTTATATAATTATGCTTAGCTGTGTCAAATACAGATGGTCTCTGACTTAACAATGGTTTCGCTTCTGATTTTTCAACTTTGCAGTGGTGTGAAAGCAATATATATAGTATGCTCCTTGACTTAGGATGGGGCTACATCCAGATAAATCTGTCATAAATTGAAAATATTCTAAGTAGTAAACGCATTTTTGACTTTGGATATTTTTAGCTAATGATGGGTTTGTTCCGACTCATGACCCCATAAGTCAAGGAGCATTTGTACTGTGCTAAGGAACAATTTTGCAATGTATTATCTCATTTAACCTTTACAACTGAGCTGTAACTGTATAGTTTCCATTTATAAATGAACTTGAGGCCTAGGTTGGTTAAAAGGTCAGCCCAGATAGAGTCCTACTTTTATAGTTCAAAAGTGGAGGGGGAGGCATTGAACCTCAGGAGGGAACCATAGAGGATTATTTGAAACATAAATTTCTATAGTGTTCTTTAATAGTTTCTTTTATCCTCAACTAATTAGTTTGGCTTCCATCCACACTACACTGACACTGCTCTTGCAGTGACATTATCCCCTACAATTATAAATTTCTGCCAAGATAAAGTAGACCTCCTTTATCCAGTTTTTACACAAACCAAAAATACTTCTATCTTTTTAAAAAAATGATACAGTCAAGGTTTCCACTTTGGTAAGAGCAGCCTGATTGTTCTGGTTTGTCATTTATTGCTTATATGCAGGTTGCTTTTGCCGATAGCTATAATTTCCTCGAACCTGCAGTGGAACAAGCTTGAAGGAAGTTACATTTATTCTGTTAGAAAGGATTAATCACAACTAGGCAACTGTTCTATGAAGAAAAAGTCATAGATTCTCACCCCACCCCCAGCCCCAAGAAATCACTACTAGGGAATAGGCTAAAACTTAAAAGCAGTTTTAATACTAAATACTAAAAAGTAATTTTAATAAGCAAAAATCCTTAGCCTGGGAATGTTATGCGTACCTTATTGTTGAAAGGTTAAAATGACATACGTACCTCATAAACCTGTTGGGAGGTGTCAATGAAATAGTGCTTAGGGGACAGCCTGATGGACAGTGAATGCTCAGTAAATGTCAGCTGATTTTAAAAGAAAAAAAGAGACATTTCTAGCCCCTTTACTTTGTGCCTTTGTTCAGAATTTCCTACCCTCCCCAGGCCAGCATGCCAGCCCAGTTACAACCAACTGGGAAAATTTCACAGGTAGGATTTGGTGAAATTAGAGCAATTTAAGAATTAGGTGAACCTCCTGAGGGATTTTCAAAACCCGTGTAAAACCTAGAGAGTAATTATTGGAAACTGGCAGAGAATTTGAAGTGTTCCTGATTATTTTAACTCTCCTCACACTTTCCAATACTTTGGCAGGGAATAAAATAAATGAATGCCTTATATTATTAGGTCATTATGAAATATCTGATTTCAGATCAAGTGTAGTTTATTATATCTCAAACAAGTAGTACAATCTAAGTATGTGCCTAAACTATTGACTGTTTTGCCATTTTAAGGGTAGCTTGTTTTTGCCAGTAGCAAGGAAGCCTGGAGAGTAAGTGGCGATGAAATCACAAAAGGTGTTTTCCACAGCTTGTTGAGAACTGAATATTTTTCCTTGCAAGAAGTGGTCCAAAGCCTGGAAGAAGTGGTAGTTGGTGCAAGGTCTGGTGAATATGACAAGAGTTTCCAAGTCCAGCTGCTGTAGTTTGAGCAGTGTTTCTGTGACATGTGGTCGTGCAAGAGGATTGGCCTGTCTCTGTTGACCAGTCTCAGCTGCTTCATTGCAAGCATCCTCATTTCATCCAACTGGGGGCAGTAGACAGCAGCGATTGACCAGGTTTCATGAAGCTGTAGTGGATAATACCAGAGCTGGACCACCAAACAGACACCATTAGCTTTTTTTGATAAATATTCAGTTTTGGACTGTTTTGGCAGTTCATCTTCACCCAACCATTGTGCCAAACGCTTGCAATTGTCAAGAATCCATTTTTCAGCACGTGTAACAATATGGTGTAGAAATGGTTCACCTTTATGTCGTGACAGCAAAGAAAGGCAAGCTTCATGACAGTTTCTCTTCTGATGCTCATTTAATTCATGCGGTACCCACCTATCCAACTTCTTTACCTTGCCCATGTGTTTCAAATGGTCCAATATCGGAATAGTAACGGCAAACCTTGCTGCTAATTCATGCATAGTTTGAGATGGATTTGCTTCTACTACAGCTTTCAGCTCATCGTTATCCACCTAGGTCTCAGGGCTCATTTTTAATATTAAAATCACCAGAATGGAACTTCTCATACTGTCAGTGTACTGTGCGTTCATTAGCTACATCCTTCCCGAACACTTCATTGATATTTTGAGCTATTGGTTCGACAACAGAACTCATGTTCAAATATAACATGAAGTTTTGACTTATCCATGGTTTCACAAAAATTGCTCTAAAAAAAATTTGAAAGATAATCACAAGCCAAAATGTGCCTTTGAAAGAATGAGGATGTACCTTCACAAAAAAACAACAACAAAAAAATTGAAGTGTCAAATTGAAATGTCAGACATGACTGTCAAACTTAGTACTTAAGGAAATGGGACATTCCATACTTAATAACCTATTATGTACCAGGTGCCATGGAACTGACAATACAGGGATCTGCACGGATACAGATACTTCCTCATAAAGTCTTAGTCTGGTTAGGAGGAAAGATGGTAAAAGGTAGAAAAGTGTCACAAGAAAGGACTCTAAGAGAAAACTTCAGCTTGCTTAAGCACAAGGAGTTTATGGATCATTTAACAGAAAAGTCCAAGGTAGAGCTAGCTGGCGTCAGGCCCAGCTGATCATTGGCCTCAAACACAATTGTTGCCTTAACTGAGAGGGGGGCTCCCTCTCATGCAGGCTTCCCTTCCATGGCAGGACGGTGCAACTGCAGCTCCAGAAAGGGGTTGCGCTCCTCTTCTCCAGCACTTGCTCAAAGTCCCAGAATTGGCTGAGGTCCCATGCCCATCTCTGGAATGGTCAGAAATTGTGATGCTACTTGGTGGAGCCTGGATCTGGCCTGTAAGTTCTTAAGGGCAATAGTATGGGGCAGATAGAAACACCAGGTGTCCACCACTTAAGGATGAGCGGGAGAGCCAGTGAAGCAGAGGCAGAAAGTAGTATTCTAGGTAGAGAGAGCAGCGTGTGTAAGGCCTGGAGGCAGAATGGTGGTGTGCCCAGAACCCACCGTGCAGGAGGGAGAAGCAAGCTGGGGTCAAACCACGCAGGGCCATGTGGACCATATTAAGGATCTTCGGTTTCATTTTAAGAGCAGTGGGAAAACATGCTTGAAAGATCCCAATGTTTGGAGCTTGAGAAGCTGGAAGCATCACGGTTGTAAGAAACAGAAACTAGCATCATAGGAGAAAGGTGGTAAGGGTCAGGGAAAGATGAAGTTTGGATAAATGAATTTGAGGGGTCATCACAAGGCAAGTGGAGCCCCTTGCAGGCTATCAGAAATGCTCAAGTCTTTACTGCCCATCTTAAATCCTCTTTGTTCCATAACCCCTGCCAGATGCTGCCCCTTCTCTCTCCTACCTTTTTTAGCAAAACTAGCCAAAAGAGCTGTCTAAAGTGGTTGTTTTTACTTCCTCGCCTATTTTCTCTTCAGCCCACTCCAGACTTCTATCACTAGCACTCCACCAAAGCTAATCAGTGTTGTCAATAATACTGACTTTGCAGAATCCATTGGTCAATTCTCAGTCCTCTTTTCACTTGAATTCTCAACAATATTGACAGAATCATCACTTTCCTTGAAATATTTTCTTCCTACTCCACTGGGCTTTGCTAGATTACTCTGCCTGTATACATCCTCCAACTCTGGGAGAAGCCCAGGACTTAGTCCCTGGTACACTTGGATCCACTCCCTCCCTCCCAGTCTCTTCTAGTTCTGTGGATCACATATACTTATGGTTACACAGTGAAAAGGTGATATAAATTTTGGAATCATCAGTGTATATAAGATTGACTTGAGCTTTACTTTGAAAACTAAAACTATCTTGAAAATAATTTACTTTATATTTAAGAAAATTATACTTACAGTACTTACAACTACACAGTAATTCCTAGAACAAGGATTAAATTTTGTTTTGGGAACAATTTTATGACAGGATTAATAGACCACACTGTGACAGGTCTTTCATTTACTCAAGACACAATCATAGGCTGGGCACGGTGGCTCATGCCTGTCATCCTAGCACTCTGGGAGGCCGAGGTGGGTGGATCACTTAAGGTCAAGAGTTCAAGACCAGCCTGAGTGAGACCCCATCTCTACTAAAAAAAATAGAAATTAGCTGGACAACTAAAAATATATACGGAAAAAATTAGCTGTGCATGGTGGCGCATGCCTGTAGTCGCAGCTACTCAGGAGGCTGAGGCAGAAGGATTGCTTGAGCCCAGGAGTTTGAGGTTGCTGTGAGCTAGAATGATGTCACAGCACTCTAGCCTGGGCAACAGAGTGAGACTCTGTCTCAAAAAAAACAAAGATACAATCATAAAAATGGGTAATCTTTATTGCATCAAATTTCCCAAAGCTAAGCCTTTGAAGCATTTTGTCATGATACTTATCAGTTTCTTCTCAAATTTTAAACTGGTCTCCACAGTACCCTAGATCCTTATTTTCCCATTGGCTGTAATTTGACAAGTTTTCCAACAGCACTATCATGAACTCAATTAGATAATTACTTTCCAGTTGTACTTAAACTGGAAGGATCTTAGGCTGCATGGACTGGGCAGTCTGAAGCTGCCAGGGAGCTCCTGAGGCTCCTGGCCACAGCCGACAGTCTGCCGGAGTGCCCCTGACCCAGGACAAGCCATCAAAACTTCCACAGACAGGTGGCCAAGGTGGAGAGCAGAGGCTGAGAGGCCAACAGCATGGGTGGGAGGAGCTGATGGGAGAGAACAAAGCCAATAGTAAAAAGCTAGGAGAAAAGAGAAGAAAAACACACAAACTGACAACAGTGAGGCCCTGATTCCAATTGTCTGGGGCCTTCCTTCACCTCCAACGGTTACAGTGCATTACCCAGGCCTGGAAATTCCCCTCTTTCCTAAGTTTAAGCTGTATTTCTGTCACTTACAAATAGCAACAGAGTCTTAAAAGAGTCTTGAAATAAAAGGTTTAAAAGGTTCTGAGACAATCCTGAGGGGAGACGAGGGAAGGCCGAGCTGGCTGGCAGCAGCAACCACCTGGCTACGGGAAGGTCAGGGTGGCCTCATCTGAGCAGCAAACAGCAGCATTTATACGTTTAAAGTTATTTGTCCTACACTTCCTGATATTACTTAAACCATTCTGTTAGATTAAGCAGAATTTAATATCAATGAAACAGTAATAATCCTCAAAACTAAATGAATGAACCAAATGTCAACAAGACTGAGGTTAAACCAAATCAAAGCATCACAAAAAGCATATGAATGTCAATGTCCATGTTCCTCTCTGAAATGAGTTGGTTTGAAAAAGGGGGAAAGAGGTAGGGGAATGGGAATAACAAAGTAAGTCCAGCTCTGTTTTCATCTCAGGCTGTTCAGTTTCTGTAATGGATGAATGCACTAGAATTTCTGCAACAGATACAAATAAAAAATATCAATTAAGTATAACTAAAAGCCATCAAGAAAACAAATGACACGACACTGGGGCTATATATTTTAAAATTGTTGAGGATACTGGTATCATCAAACTTGGGAGTCATCAAATTTAGGAGTCTGTGATTCAGGGATCACAAGGTCTATATCAAAAGATAAAGACAGGCTATTAACCTAAGCTGGCAAATGTCAATTAAAAACAAAATTTTTACTACCATTCAAATGTTAATTTTTAAACGTCCTCCTCAAATAACACACAAGCTTTCTTTACAATGTAACATACTCACCCAGTTTTCTTTGTTGCCAACATCTCGGATGTCGTGTCCTTCATATTTGAGGAACCCTTTGCGGGGTGGCACTGCTTTAACTGCTACTGGAGTAGCCAGGTTTGAGTTGTATTTTGATAAAATCTAAAACAAAAAGCAAATTCTTTTTTATCAAGTCACATGAACAACATAACCTAAATTTGGAAGGTGTTATAAAATGTTCGAGAAAATTCATGGACAATTTCAAGATATGGGTTATTTAAAACACTAAAAATTTTTTAAGCAAGAGTGCACGCAGATATTCAATAGCAATGAGAAAATGGACATATCAGAAATTTAACTTGGATGTGAAAAATTGATTTCTAAAGCCTAAAATGCACTCTGAGGTTAATGAAAACAAGTAGCAATACACCTCTGAAAGCAAATTAAATAAAGATGTTAGGGAAAACATACATAGGAAAGAGCTGAAATGAATGCTCAAAAGATAGATCATCAGTTACAAAAACTATAAAAGAAGAATCTGAAATATCAGCATCATTTTTTTCATGCATAAAGAGGTGATACATTAAATACAAGTTTCCTTTATTTCACCTAAAGAACAAAAGAATCAGCCACGGGAGAGTGGAAACTCTTTATAACTCCCATAAAGACAGAAAGTACTTCTTCTTTACCCAATTTATCATATCTCCCAAGAAAGCAGAAAAGACAGAAAGATGGATAACAAATGCTTTATTTATATGCTAGGATGGGTCAGTTCTAATGGCATTTGGGTATTTTCCCAAGTGGTTTATCCTTCTCATGGCTCTCCATAAGCCAAGAAGATTCCTAGAATGGTTATTAAGAATTCCACATATTTAATAATTGCCAAACACTGTAACTTCTATTAAGGAGGGGGAGTGTCAGGAGCTTGAGGCAGCAGTGAGCTATTATGACGTGACTGCACTCCAGTCTGGGTGACTGGAGCAAGAGTATCTTTAAAAAAAAAAAAAAAGGAAGGAGAATGTCAACGAATCAGACTGGTTATTTGGAGTTGGCAGTTATAAATCTGTAGTAGACTAATGGTAAACGATATTATACATACATCATAACATTAGACACAGTCATGCATCACATAATAACGGGGATATGGTCTGAGAAATGTGTTGTTATTAGGTATTGTTAATAGGTGATTTCTCATTGTGTGGACGTGATAGAGTGCACTTAAATAAACCTCAATGGTATAGCCTATTACATAGAGGCTATATGGTAGCCTACTGCTCCTAGGCTACAAACCTGCAAAACATATTACTGTACTGAATACAATAGGCAAGTGCAACACAATGGTAGTGTCTGTATATCTAAACATAGAAGAGGTACAGTAAAAATACAGTATTATAATTTTATGGGACCACCATCATATATATGCCATCTATCACTATTGGAAATATCGTTATGCAGTGCATAAAATTCTAATATACACCAAGTGGTGTTTCTTAAATTGAGGTCCAAGAAGTCTGAAGTTCAAGAACACTGATATAAGTTATTCATGATACCCTGCTCTGGAGAACTGTAGGGTAAAAGATATTTCTAACTTTGCCAGTGACACCAAATGGAACCATGATAAACGTGGCAAGCACAGTTGAACAAGTTTGGAAACTATTAGAATACATTTCAGAACATGGAGTTAAAAGTAAAGAGACAATGACCCACGAAGGTAATATCACTAAAAATTTGAAGAAGTCCCTAGCTTGTGCTCAGAAGAGTCTTAGCCAGGTGGTCTTAGAATTGCCTAATGGCCTAGAATTTAGATTTTCTCAATACCAAAACTAGCACATTAGCCCAATAATAAATGAGATAGTTTATATGAATTTCAGGTCTTTAATATAAATAATCTAATTTGGAAAAAGAATAGAAAAAATAAAATAGCCTGGAAAAATAACCTGGAGAATGTCTTCTGGAATTGTAGTTACTTCTGGAGGTGTAGGTGTTCTGAGCAGATTCTCGTAAGAAGAGATTGTAGGAGAAGAGGGATCTGCAAAATTCTCAAAGCACTTGTCTGAATTTAAAATTACCGAAGCACAATCTTTAATTTCCAAATCATCTGATGAACTATTTGTTTTTGATAGTGAATAATTTGTGGATACCTGTTGAATAAAAATAAATCATTAAATTATGGTAGTATAAAATAATGTAGTAAATAAAAATTGCTAGTCATTTGTTAGTTCTGTTGGGCGCTGTACGTAGGACCCCAAATGACCCCTCTCCCCCGACCAAGTTCTGAACAAAATCAAGAAAAAGAAATGGCGTAAGGAGGACAAAATATCATCTTCATTACTAATGAAGACTGAGTTAGAGCTTGATGTCAGAGCTAAGTGGATGTGCTGCCTGCGCCCAGATTTGGACGACTTTCCCACCCATCTCAAGCAGCACCACACTGGCCAGAGGAGTCACTGCAAGGATGAGTAGGTTACCCATGCCCTCAGCAGGCAGGCTCCCTCCAGAGACGGGGAGGCAGATCCGAGGCAAGCTTAACTTGCAGTTTATTCATGCTAATGGACCAATTAAGACGACCAATAGAACAGACAACCAATATTGTATTAAGGTCTCCAACAGAATTTCCTATAATGATGGAAATGTTCTATAATCTGCACTGTCTGATATAGTAGCCACTAATCAAATGTAGTTATCGAACACTTAAAATGTATCTTAATTGAGGTTCTTAATTGGGATAAGTCACCTCATCTCCCGGCAGTCAAGATTAATAGAGAGGACGGGAGTGTCACCTCAGCAGGCCACCTCCCATGTAAACTGAAACCTGAGAAGTAGATTTAATTGTAAATGGCAAGTACCAGCAGGCAGATAACCTGAAACTTCAAATGATTAACAACACTGTTTGTCTACAGCTGCACTGTCCAATATAGTGGCCACAAGCCACATAGGGCTACTCACATTTAATTTTAAATTAATTAAAATTAAATAAAATTTAAAAATTATTTCCTGAGATACGCTAGCCACATTTTAAGTGCTCAATAACTACATTTGATTAGTGGCTACTATATCAGACAGTGCAGATCACAGAACATTTCCATCATTATAGGAAATTCTGGTATATAGGAAATTAAGGTATTGGAGACTCTAATACAATATTGGTTGTCTATGTTATTGGTCGCCTTAAATGTTCCTACAGACTTTAAGGAAGGATAAGTTGTTTTTTTTTTTTTTGAGACAGAGTCTCACTATGCTGCCCAGGCTAGAGTGAGTGCCATGGCATCAGCCTAGCTCACAGCAACCTCAAACTCCTGGGCTCAAGTGATCCTACTGCCTCAGCCTCCCGAGTAGCTGGGACTACAGGCATGTGCCACCATGCCCAGCTAATTTTTTCGATATATTT
>CAUYRT010031333.1:0-46981 GCA_963574885.1 Lepilemur ruficaudatus
CCTGTAATCCTAGCACTCTGGGAGGCCGAGGCGGGTGGATAGCTCAAGGTCAGGAGTTCAAGACCAGCCTGAGCAAGAGCGAGACCCCGTCTTTACTATAAATAGAAAGAAAATTAATTGGACAACTAAAAATACATGTAAAAAAAATTAGCCGGGCATGGTGGCGCATGCCTGTAGTCCCAGCTACTTGGGAGGCTGAGGCAGAAGGATTGCTTGAGCCCAGGAGTTTGAGGTTGCTGTGAGCTAGGCTGATGCCACGGCACTCTACAGCCTGAGCAACAGAGTGAGACTCTGTCTCAAAAAAAAAAAAAAAAAGATGAGAGATTGAGGGAAGAGTACAGGGTTTATGTAACTTGCTCATGGAAACAAAACCAGAACTGGGGAAGTCGGGAGTCCTCTGTTAAACCACTTTGCTTTGTGCTGGAGGCCAGTCCTCTCACGGGGGTGCCTCATCTCCACTGGTGTGCCCTTGGAGGTTCCTAGGGCACCGATTGGGTTCTGAGCTAGAAGGGTGCAGATGAAACACTGCCCCCACTGGCCAGAAAGGCTTCTCCCAAGAGACACCTTGCAGGTATGCATGGGATGAAACTGGAGTGTTGTAGATCTCATTTTGAAATTTAAGTTGCAGCTGTGTGATGTCAGCCATGATCTATTCCTTAAGGCAGGGTGGTGTTGGCAAAATGTCCAGGAAAAAGAGGGGAGTTGAAGATAAACTCTGACCTGGAAAAAGGACGCCCTGTCCAAGCACCCAGGGCAGGGCTGTCTGCCCAGGCAAGGTGGGTGTCTGTTTCGTGGTCGTCAGAGCCACAGCATTCTGCCGTCAGTGAGGCACCTGCTCATGTTTTCATTCATTTGACAGATGCTTGCCAAGAACCCACTCAATGCCGGCACCTGTGCTCAGTCCAGAAGACACACGGCGGGCTCGTACCTTACCTTCTAGGTGCTTACTCTCTAGTGGAGGCAAACGCTGGGCAAACTCTGACAAATGCCATGTCACCATCACTAACTGTTCTGGACTGTACGCTGGCCAGGCCTTGGAGCTAACTGGGTTGATAGTCTGTAAACTCTAACACTAATGGCCCCAAATTGTGCTACAGTTGACGATTTGGTGGCTTTTGCTGGTTCCGCTGCATGTCACTTCCCAGAGGGCAGGTTTCAGAGTTGATGTTGCTAACCTCTGCTTCCAATCTGCTGTAAGATGAGAAGAGCTAAAATTGCCCGTGGAAACAGCTCACTGAGATGCTCAGGTCTTTCCTTTGACGTCGCCTCCTCACTGAGTCTTCTCTGACCACCCTGTTTAAAATGACACTCCCTGATCCCTTTTCCTGCTTTATTTTTCTCCAAAGCACCTGTCATTTGACATACTATGCCTTTCCTTTTTATTTGGTTATCCTCCCAGATAGAATGGGAGCATCAGGAAGGGAGACATTTTAGTCTGTTTTCTTTGCTGCCATGTCCCTAGTGCCTATGCGTGACACACTCACTGTAGGTCCCAGAAAATCCTTGTTAAGTAAATGCATTTAGAAAGGTTAGCTTTTACACATAGCAGAGACAGCGTGTTACAGTGGAGAACACGGGATTTGATGTTGGACAGACCCAAGTTCAAATCCCATCTCCTGCACTTAACAACTGGGTGAGCTTTGATAAGTCACCTCCCCTTTTTCGAATATTCATTTTTTCATACGTGAAAAGAGCATTATAATTAGATCTGCATCATGGGATCGCTGTGGAGAGCAAATAAAAAAATGGATGTGAAAACATGGTGCAAATTGTAAACTGCTGTGTAGGAGTAACATATTGTTCAGTAATAACTCTCAAGGAGAAGGCACTTACTGTTCTGGAGAGTTTATATCTTCTATAGGATCTTTGCATGTTCGAGAGGGCTCTGTTGTGTTCCACTGTAGCTGGGGATTTTGATCGAGGTGATTTTTTAAAATGGCCTTTCCCCCATCTGAATGCAAAACAACAACATCACAACACGTTCTGTTAACTTGGTTTTTAAAAATCAACAATGCAATTTTTAGTAGGATGATGCCCAAGGAGAGAGAATGCAAAAGAGCCCGCCATCCCTCTGCACTAAGTGTGGACTGTGTAGCGGCTGTCTTGGGACCAAGGCAGTGATCCAGGAAGCCTCTGCCCTGGACAGAAGCAGCATGCTGGGGACGTGTGTGGCTTGTCCTGTGCCCTCCTTCTCTCCAGGATTAAGGGGCATGGGACGTCAAGTCGACTAATGTAGGCAACACAAGTTAGAAATGAGTGGTTCTAATATTAAGTCCCTTTTCATGGATGCATAGGGATGTAATGACATAGAACAAAACCTCCGAGGTATAATTTTGATAAGGTTGGAAAAGGTTGAAAAGAATATTAATAGTAAACTGCTGGTGGAAGTATAAATTGACATAATCTTATGGAGGGGGACACTGTCAATGTGTCAAACACCATAAAAAGTGCCTGTTTTTACCCAGAATTTCCACTTTTGGGAATTGTCCTAAAGAAATAATCAAGGATATATGCAAAATTATTTACAAGATATTCAATTCAGCATCATTTACAATATAATGTTGGAATTAATCTGAATTTGTCCAGTAACCATAGATTAGTTACGTAAATTACGGGGCCTCCATTCAAAGGAGTATTGTGTAGCCACCAAACATGGTGATGGAAATTCTCTCAACTCTTTTTGTGCTTCAGAACCATCTGGGGAGATATAAAGAACTATAAAAACCTGGCTCCCACATGAGAGATTTGGATTCATCTGGTCTGGAGAGAAGCACTGGTGATTTTGTTTGTTTTTGCTGCAGTGGGCAACCTTGTATGCATGTCATTTTGCACCCATGTGAGTATGGTCCTAAGTATTCATGGATTGCATATTTCAGACCTTGTCTTCTTGCTAAAATTTATTTGTAACCCCCAAATCACTACTCGCCATGCTTTTGTAGTCATTTGCTGACATGCACAGAGTTTTGAAAAATTTGAGTTGCCTGAGGCAGATGCTCCTGGCTGAGGTTGAACAGGTGAAGCTCTGCCTTCTCCTTTCAGCTCTCACACTGTAAACAGGTATGTTTTTGAGGTTATTTCGTGACGTGTTTTTCATATATTTGTACTTTCTCCTGGTGATTTTGCTGTTTAAGACAGCCCCCAAGCATAGTGCTGAAGTGCTGTCCGGTGTTCCTAGGCAGAAGAGGGTGGTGTAGCTTGCAGAGAAAATACGTGTGTTAGATAAGCTTCCATCAGGTGTGAGTTATAGTGTTGGCCACGAGGGTGATGTTAATGAATCAACAACATATATTGAATAAGGTGTCTTTAAACCGAAGCACACATAAAAACAATGTTCTGTATTGACTGGTTGACAGAATGTCAACCTGCAAGAGGCTTACAAGATCCTAACCCTGTATTTCCCCTAGGAGCAGTGGCTCATTCACTGTTCATGTGACTTTGCAGAACAGTTCTGCTATCACAGATAACCAGAATCGACTGTACATGCAAACGCTGTGGTCTGAATGTGTCCCCCAAATTCATGTGTTGAAACTTAGTGGCCAATGTGACAGTATTAGGAGGTGGGGCCTTTAGAAGATGATTAAGTTGTGAGGGTGGAGTCCTCATGGATGGGACTAGGGCCCTTATACAAGGGCTAAAGGGAGTGGGTTCACTCCCTTCCATCCCTTCTGCCACGTGAGGGCACAGTGTTCCTCCCCTCGGGAGGATGCAGCGATCCAAGCTGCCTCTCCGAAGCGGAGACCGGGTCCTCACCAGACACCCAATCTACTGGCACCTTGATCTTGGACTCTCCAGTCTCCAGAACTGTGAGAAGTAAATTTCCGTTGTTTATGAATTACCAAGTCTGTGGTATTTTGTTATAGCAGTACAAACAGACTAAGACATATAGAATAAATTCCAGAAGTGGAATCGCCGGGTCAGAATAATCCCTATTTCAACCAGCAGTGTTTGAGAACGGCCCCTCCCCACCTGTTTCCTCACACTCTCAGCAACTTTTTGATCTCTGATTTTTGCCAGTCTTAGAGGAGAAAATATCTCATTGCAGATTTAACTTGCATTGCTTTAATATGGAGTGAGATTGATCATCTTTTCGTTAAGTGTAAGAACCATTTCTATTTTCTTTTATGAGAACTCTCTTTTGCTCATTTTTCTTGTGGGTTGTTGGTCTTTTTCTTATTAATTTGTATATAATTACATATATTTTCTCCTTATATAGGGGCATAAGCTTGTTATCGAAGTTCAAATATTTTTTGGCTGAGTTTGCTGCTTGATTTTTTGACTGTACTTATCATAGCTTTTGCATTGTGAAAAAAAATTCTTGTAGCTAAATTTATCAGCCTTTCCTTTTGTGGTTTTTGTTTTGCATCGTACTGAGAAAGGCTTTCTCCTCTCTGAAATTGCTTTTAAAAAATTCTCCTTGGGTTTCTTCTAGTACTTTCATGGTTTCACTTTTTATATTTAAATCTTTTATCCATCTGGAATTAATTTTTGTGTCAGGTGTGAGGTAGGAACTACCTTTTTCAGACGGCTACCTATTTATCCCAGTGAAATTTATTGAATAATTCAGTTTTTCATTAATTTGAAATGCCCACCTTTACCAGATACTAAAATTATCGGGGGTAATCTTTATTCTTGTAATTTCCTTGTTATTATCTGAATTTAAACATTTTGCAACCAATGTCTTATGTAATATTGCTTCTATAATAGGAATACTTATTACTTATGTAATACAAATAAAAGAAACAAAAGATTTTTCATTGGTTAAAAAATAATTTTATAACAAATTAATAACTATATGCTAAGGACAAAATCCAAACAATAGAGAAATATATAAAAGAAAATGTAAAAGAGTTCCTCTCATCCACCTTCTGCATCTGCTTTCCTTTTCACATGGGTGAATACTCTTAACAATTTGGTGTTTGTTCTTCCAAACCTTTTAAAAAATGTGCTTTTACACACACAGAGACACACAGACACACATATGTGTATGCCTTTGTGTGTACCATAATCACAGTGCTGGCCTCCATCTTGCTTTTCTCACTTGGAAATCTTTCCATATCTGCACAAACAGATCCACTTCACTTTTTATAATAATAGCTTATTATTATAATAATAATAATGATGCCATATTTGGTTGTATCTTAATTAATTAAACCACCCCAAATAATGAGCATTTAATTCCAGTTTTTCTCACCTACCAATAACATTGTGATGTACATCATGTGTTTATATTTTTGCCCACGTGGGAGTATTTGCAAGGGGCAGGTTCCTGCTAGTGGAGTTGCCAGGTCAAGAGGTTTAACATTTGGAGAGTGCCAGCCTGACTTCCAAAACACTGCCAGAAGATGCCCATTTCCAAACACTCTTACCAACACTGGTAATCTTTAAATTTTTTCCAAAAGGTAGGCAAAAAATGGTTTGTGTTATTGCAGCTGGCATTCTCGAGGTGATTGGTGAGATTGAGTATCACATTTTATCTCCCTGACTAGTCTTTTTGTACACATTGATGGGTGTGTTGGAACCTGTGAATCGTCGTTCAGAGAAGTAAAGGCAAACTTCTCGCTAAGAACAAAAGGGAAAACGCTACCTGCCCCCGTCAGCACAGTGGGAACGCAGCACAGTGGGAACGTTGTGTATGTGCGAACGGGAACACCAGGGATTAAAATAGAAGCTCCAGGTCCAGGCAGGGGGGTATTCCACATGGACACTGAGCTGTGGTCAGGAGACAGGGCTTCCAGGTGCTCCAGCTCTGTGTGTGTGGCTTCAGACCAGTCCCCTGCCCTCTCTGACCCTCAGTTTCTTCATCTGTAGAATGGGCGACGGACAGCTGGTGTGAGAAAGCCAGGTGCCCACGTTCCAGGTCCCCACCTCCTCTCACCTGTGCTCTCAGTGAAGTTCCCCAGACTGAGGATGTCGTTGAGCTCTTGGTAGTGGTTCTGTTTAATGTAGGTGGTCTTTTCTGGCGTGTCCTGCAGCTGCATGGTGACCTCTTCCAAGTCCTTATCCAGCTAGAAGACAAAGGCTTCAGCTGAGTCAGCGTCCTCAGAGCTGCCCCTGTCCCAGCCCTGGCAGCCAGCCCTCACAGGGCCGGGCCTCTGCCTGGCTTCGGGGGGTGCTGAGAGCCAGGGGGCTGCTGCATCTTGGGGAGGAGATGCAGAAGGACCTTGCCAGCTCTTGTTCAAGGAGAAGCTATGATGAGCGGAACCTGTGCTTTGCAATTACGTGTTCAGTGGCGGCTTCAGCAAGCCCAGGGAGGCGGGGCAGGGATAGGGGAAGAGCTCCAGCTCCTGGTTTGGCCAGGCCCAGGCGCAAACCCAGGGCTGCCCCTTGCTGGCTGTGTCCTGGCCTGTGAGAATCGAGTCTCAATTTCTCCATCTGTAGAATGGGGTAATAACAGTACCTACCTCATGGAAAGTCTGGCCCAGTGCCTGACACCTAACAAGGGGAATCTGCTACTCTGATAATTATTACTGATACCTAACAGGACCCTCAGTGGAAGGACAGATGTGCAGGGCTAGTCAGCTCTGAGCCTCACACTGTCATGGGGACTCAGACCAGCAGGGGCTCACCCAGAGTGAGTCAGGATGGGTCCCAGTCACCACCAGGTTATAGAAAAATCAGGTGCAAGTCCTGGGGCAACTCCGCCCCAGAGAAGCCTGGGAAATGTGTGTGGTGGTGGTGGTGGTGGGGTGGTAGTTGGGGTGGGTGGTGGGCATCCTACTAGAGTAGAAGGGGGGAGACCTTATAAACTGTAAAGTGCTGTCCTGACATCAGGAGCACAGCCATTCAATTAGAAGCTGATTGATAAGCTTTCACATGGAGCAGGAGAGACAGAGACCCTTTTCTACGTGACTCAAAGGGCAGGGCTAGGATCAAAGGGTGGGAGAAACAGGAGGCCAGATTGTGATTCAATTTCAACACTTGGGTTTGGGTTTGGCTTGGGTTTCCTAGAGTGAGCGAACTCTTCAGTGCTGGAGTGTGCAAGAAGTGAAAGGCACAGAGTTATGTTATTACTAATCACAGAGAGGTCTGACACTAAGACAGAACCTGAAACGGCTTTGGGGGCCAGAAACCGCTCCTGCTTTGCGCTGATGGCTGACGCGGGCTGCCCCATCCTAAAGCAGTCGTCCTCAGGTACAGACAACTGCACAGTGGCTCTCTGTGGCAGATTACTGGGAGTCCCTCCGAGGGCTGCCAGATGTAGCCAGTAAAAATACAGAATGCCTGGTCAAATTTGGATTTCAGATAATGACTAGTCTTTTTTTTAGTATAAGCATATCCCAAGTATTGTATGGGATATACTTATAATAAAAAATATGATTGGTTGCTGATCTGAAATTCAAATATAACTGGGCATCCTGTATGTAATCTGGTGACCCTGCGCCTCATTTCTTCCTTGCAGCTATCCAGCTAGAGACTACACTTCCCAGCCTCCTCTGCGGCTAAGTGTGCTCATGTAAGTTCTTGCCAGCGTAACTGGAGCAGAAGCAAAATGTGTATACTTTTCGTGTTACTTGCTTAAAAGGCAATCTCTTGTGTGGACTTCCTGCCTCTTCCCTTCTTGAGACTGGGAACAGGACTCAGAACATGTCTTCTGCCCATCTTGTGCAGATGGGGAAACACCCTGGGAGTGGCAGGAAGCCAGAGGGAAGGAATCAAGTCCGGCCATGACTGTGGGGAACAGAGCTGCCCAACCAGGACCTCTCTCCACAGTAACATTAGGTGAGAGAGAGAGACATAAACGTGTTTTTTTCGGAGCCTCTTTGTTACAGCAACTCAGCCAGCATCCTAACCAACACACTTTCCTCTGTTACTTTCCTGCCTTGCCACCGAATCAGAGTTCCTTTATTAAGGGGATACAGAGCCCACAGACCATGGGTCTGGTCATACCCCGACCCAAAGGGAGGGGTGGAGAAGAGGAAGGTAATTTGGTTTCCCCTCCCTGGTATAGAAATAAGTCCAGAATTTGAGGTGTGGCTTGGGCACAAAGGAATCTGAGTATGGCCTCTCCGGAATATTCAAGAACCAGCTGAGAATGCTCAGGACAAAGGGAAGGTCTGCTGCAACCCACTCGCCCTCCTGAAAACTTTCTTGTCGCTTCCTCTTCTCTTCTTGTACGTCACATAGATGTGGGTGGTTACTGGGTTGTGTTGAGAGAGTGAAAAACAGAGAGAAAGAAAGAGAGAGAGAGACCCTGACCTAGGAAGCTACGAGGCTCTGGGGCTTACATATCTCTACTAATTCCTTTCTTTCTGAGCATGGCTTGAGTCTGGTATTGCTGGACTCCAACAGCCTGGGCCAGGTGGGCAATAAACTCACGTCCAGTTCTGACAAACTCTATCTGTTTTATATGTTACCGCTGGTTCGTGCAGCCGTAACCATAGCAGATGGGACTGTGTGGCCAGATGGTCTGGCGGAGACTGAGAGTCCCTGCACCAGGTCAGAGGGACTCAAGTTGGGGCATAGGGCCCCGACTACCAGGTGCCGAGGGAGGTACCTCTGTGATCTTCATTCGCAGGCGATGGTTTTCCGACTGCAGGCCCTCCAGGCGGGATGTGCTTGCTTGGTTCACACTGGTGACAGAGGTGGATGTTTTGGAATCTTCTTTCTTCTGATTCTGAGTGAACTGGAATCGCCTGTTCTGAGTTGCTGCATCTGGGTTTGTTCTCAGAGTGATGAGCTGAAGGGACAGAGGCAGGGACGGGATTGAAGAGAGATCCCGGGGTCCTTCCTCCCCCCCCCATTGTTGTCCTCCCAGCAGGTCCAGCACTGGAGGCAGTGGGGACCCCGGGAAGGCCACCAGCTAAGAATCAGGGGACCTGGGCTCATGCCAGCCTCTGCCGCTCGCTTGTGTGTGACCTTGGGCAGGTCCCCTCCCCACACTGAGCCTCAGTGTCCTTCCTGGCCAGAAGTCTGGTCTCCTGGCCATGATGCCACCTGCATCCCAACCATCCTGCAGAGGCCCCTGGGGTCCCTCAGGCCTAGCTCCAGCTGAGCATCCTCTGCCTTGATCCTTGCTCCCTGTGGCAAATAAACCCTGAGGGTGACAGTGAGGAAAACAATGTCATAGAGGAAAGTGAAGGCCTCTGTTTGTTAGAATCACTGATGAGTGATCAGTGAAGTCCTCTGTTTGAGTGATCAGTGAAGGCCTCTGTTAGAATCACTCATGAGATTCTAGGCTGGTAACTAGCTCTGTCACTGACAAAAGCAGCTTTTTGTTTTTGTTTTCTTTTTATCAGTTTAAAGCAACACACGTTTATCATCTCACAGTTTCTGTGGGTCATGAGTCCGCACATAGCTGAGCTGCATCCAAAGACATTTTTTATATAAGACAAAAAGTTGTCACTCGACCCTGACACCTCTGGTTCGAGGCAGGCTCTGGGCTCAGCCCTGGAGAGCAGCAACTGAGTGAGCCGTGGCCCCTGCCCACCAGGACCTTGTGGTGCACAGGTGCAGGGTGGGGAGGAGGAGGGAACTCAACCTGCACCAGGACGGAAGGTATCAGGACAGGGTGCCCACCATGGTGCCAGGGCCTGGGCTGGGCTCTGCAGAGGGTCTGGAAGGACAGTAGGGATGAGAGAACTCCAAGGGGGAAGAAATGGCACATGCAGATGCAGGGCCCGGGAGGCCTGGGGCTCAGTGCACCTATGGGGAAGGGCAGTTTGGATGGTGGACAGGATTTTCTGGGGAGTCTGGAGGACACCTGAGGGTCCCAAAAGTCAGCCCAACACCAGGGATTGATCCTAGAGCCAGGAGGGCAATGAGGAGCTATTGGGGGGAACAGAGCAGAGTGGCATGATCAGAGCTGGGCTTAGAGAATCCTCTGGCATCTTTTGCAGGATGGAGACAGTGTCAGAGTGCAGGAGTGAAGCCACGGCCTTGGCTTGGAGCCAGGGCAGGTGTGGACAACTAGAGGAGAAGGCAGGTGTACACAGCAGGGGTATTCTGGCACAGAGCTGACAGCGCCTGGGGATGATGGGGTGCCTGGGAGGATGGAGGCCCCATGGGTGACCTGTTTCCCTAAATGGACCCCCGGTAATGTCTCCTCTCCCCCACCTGGGTCAGTAACTCCTCTCCCTCTCTGTTTCCTGATCCTTCCTTTACTCTTGAGAGCTACTGAAGCCACGCTCCCCCTACACAGACCACCCTATGGCATCAGGGTCCCGAGAGGTCAAGGCCTCTGGTTCACCTGCCTGCTACTAGGTGAGATGATAGTTGAAAGATATCTCTTCAAGGTGGTCCTGAAGGTCAGCCTTTTGAATAAATGGAAATTGTAAGTGGCTATTAAAAATGGTTTATTTTTGCCCCAATACTACTACTTCTGTGACTCTACCTTAAGGGAATACTTGAAAACAGGGAAAATATGTTATGCAGGAAAAACTGTTCATTTGTAATATATAAAGAAACCTGCAAACAACTATAATGCTCACAAATAAGGGATCAAATGGATATGCAAATTATGGAACTTTCCCTCAGTGACGGTTGTGAATGTGGGAAAGTACAAAGAACAAAAAGGTAAGTGAAACAGGCAAACCACAAAACAACATGCGTGCTGTAGTTATAACCATATTTTAAAAAGTATTACCTCCTAGCCATTAAAAAAAAAAGACTGGAATGAAACATATCCTTACATAAATATCAAAAAAACACCCAAACAAAATATTACTAGTGATTATTTTTGAGTAAGGGGACTATGAGAGATTCTGAAAAATCTGGCTTTTACTTCTCTGTATTTTTGTTTGTTTGAGACAGAGTCTCACTCTGTCACCTGGGCCAGAGTGTGGTGGCATCAGCCTAGCCCCCAGCAACCTCAAACTCCTGGGCTTGATCCTCCTGCCTCAGCATCTCGAGTAGCTGGGACTACAGGCATGTGCCACCATGCCCAGCTAATTTTTTCTACTTTTAGAGACAAGGGTCTTGCTTTTCCTCAGGCTGGTCTCGAACTCCTGACCTCAAGTAATCCTCCTGCCTCGGCCTCCCAGAGTGCTAGGATTACAGGCGTGAGCCACTGTGCCTGGCCTACTTCTCTGCATTTTCTAAACCTTCTATAACATGAGCTGTCTTCATCGTAAAGAAAGAATGTGTAAAACTTTTAGAAAATGGAGAAAGCCCAGCAATGCCCTTGTGACGGAGGCAGAGGCTGGGGCGGTGCGGCCCCGCCCGTACCTTTGGCACGAACACCAGGCAGAGGGTGATGGTGCTGCAGAAGATGATGACCAGGGCCACGATGCAGAACTGCACGTTGGGCTGGTCCCGGGTCAGGAAGGAGACGGCGGCCCCGATGATGCACATGATCCCCACGTTGTAGACGCTCATTCCGATGTACTTGCTGTCGTTGAGTGCGGGGATGCTGACGTTGCGGGTCTCCCAAGCTAAGAAACAACCGAACAACTGAAACGGTGAACAGAAAGGGGAGACGGTCGTTACCAAGGGGCAGCACACACTGGCTGCTCGGAGAAGCTGCGGGCGGGGATGGGAACAGAGGGTTACTCAGGAGGTGAGGCTGAGGGCGCTGTGCTCTCGGCCAGGTCTTCTGGATGTCACCAGAGGTCTCTACTGCTTGCCCTGAGTTGAGTCCCGCCAAGGAAACGCAGACTGGGGACATGACAGTTGCCCAGTTCTCCTTCACCCCCATGACTGGTGCACACACAGCCCCACCCAGGGGAGGCCACAGTGGGAAGGAACTTTAGATAAGATCTCGACCTCCTGCCCTCACTCTCTGGAACACTGAGGCCCAGAGAGGAGGAAGGGGCCTGCCCAAGGCCGCACAGCAATAGGTGGCAAGAGTAGACTGTGTCTGTAGAAGTTCAGGCCAGTCTTTTATTATTATTATTAATTAACTAGGCAGATCTCTTGTGTCAGGGAAATCTATTATCGCCTAATGCACATGGCCACCCAGATTAGAGACTACACTTTCCAGCTTCCCTAGAAGCTAGGTGTGGTGTATTATTAGGCTCCGGGCAATGCCTGTAAGTGGAGGTGGTGTATATAAGTTCTGGGAAGTGTCTTTAAAGGGAAGGGGTATTGCTTTTCCTCCTTCCTACCAGCTGGAGTGGAATGTGATAGGTGGAGCTTCAGCAGCCGTCTTAGACCACAAAGGGATCTTAGACCATGATGTGGGAGCTGTGGAGGTGGGGGGACCACAATGTGGGGACCATAAGATGTGAGAAGCTGAGATTCTGGGAGCCCTTACACCAGCCCTAGATCACTTACCTCTGGACTAGGTGTATGTGAGAAGGAAATTTCCTGTCTCTTCGACCACTATTATTTTGGGTTTTTCCGTCACTTACAGCTCTACTCCTAACCAATAGATCTCTTAACAGAAATGGATGGGGTTGAGGCCAACTGTGATCTGCAGCAGGGTGCTGAGGTTCAGCCCTCTTGGGTGGCAGGCTGCAGGGGCAGCGCAGGTGGGTGGAGGGCAGAATGGTGGTGTGACGGGCAGAAGAGCCAAGACTGTTGACTGACACAGGGACCGCTGCTGCGGTGTGGCTTCCCCAGGCTATTTCACACAGGCCCCTCTTCCCTTTGGCTTCGGCAGGGCAGCTTGGGGCATCTGACAGCCCCATGAACCCTTTAACATCACACTGAGGTTTTGAGGTTTGATTTAGTTTGGCAGTATAACGCTGTGTAGTAGAAGGGGCTGGACATAAGGTCAGAGGATCTGGAATCTGCTCTGCCAACCACTGGCTGGGTAACTTTGGACAAGTCACTTTACATCCCAGGACCTCAGTTTCAATGGCTGAGAAATGGGAATAATAATCAGACCGACTCACAGGGTTTCCATGTGGATGAAATGGGATTGATGCGAAAGCACTTAGTAGACTGAAATGTTCCATACAAAGACAAGTTCAAAGCTATTTTGTGATTGATATTATTTTACACAACAATAACTGTTTTCCTCTCCTTTCTTCTTTATCCTTTGTCTAAATGTGTTGACTCACGGCCTGATATATTCTTTTTTTAAAATTCTCTTTAATATGGGGAACTAGAAGCCCAGAAACCAGATATGGAGTGAGACGAGGAAACCAACGTGGGACTGTTGAAAGCCTGTTTTATGCTGGTTCCTTCACATGTGACCCCTTTGGTCCCACAGTGGCTGTGCCATCCTGCAGAGGAAGCAGAGGCTTGGCCAGGTGAAGTGACCTGCCTGGGGCCCCACGGCGTGCCTGTTAGGGCTGGATGGGTGCCTGGGACTCAGGCTCCCTGACAGGGAGTTAGCGTGTCCTCCTCTCGGTCATGCTGCTGACGGGCCACCAAACCACCGGGAGAGTCTCCACCAGTCACAAAACATGGGCAAGTCCAGGGACCTGGGGGTTGGCTGCAAATCTCAACACTCTGAAGAGTTGTCAGGAGGAAACAGTAACTTGTTCCCAGGCCTTCAAGAGTAGAATGAGAGTTCACCGGTGTAAATTACACCGAGGCAGATTTCAGCTGACGATCAGGAAGAATTCTCTAGAAAAGCAACCCATCTGTAGTGGGTTGAATGGTGTCCCTAAAATATATGTCTGTATCCTAATCCCTGAAAACTGTGAGTGTGACCTTATTTGGAAAAAGGCTCTTTGCAGATATAATTAAGGATCATGAGACGAGAACATCGTGGGTTATCTGGATGGGCCCTAAATCTGGTGACAAGTGGCTTTGTAAGGGACACACAATGCACAGACCTGGAGAGAGGAGGAGGGCGTGTGAGGGTGGAGGCAGAGATTGGAGTCAGGCAGTCACAAGCCAAGGAATGCCTGGAGCCACCAGACCCTGAGAGAGGCAAAGACGGATTCTCCCCTAGAGCCTTCAGCGGGAGCACAACCCCGCCTTGACTTTGGACTTCTGGCCTCCAGGGCTGCGCATGCTCTTTCCAGCCCTGAGATTCTGCAGCTCTGGAACAGAAGGGGTAGGGGTGGGAGTGAGATTTTAGTCATAAACCCTAAGGGCCAGGAGGGCTGGGGACAGTTCCCTGCACATACTCTAAATGGCAGAGCATCTGTGCTGTCAAATATAGATTTTATTCACATGAGCTGGCTGAAGGTATTAGCTGTGCTGGAAGAGATACAGTCATCTCAAACCACTTTTGGAAGTAGGTGGGAGAAGATAATGAATGATCAAAACATTACAGATAAATCCAGTTTAAAGATGTCAATATGATTCACCACAATGTGATTTCACGGAGTCTCAGAGTCAAGGAACGACAGGCTGGAAGGATCCTGGAAAGAGTCTAGTTTCACTCTCTCTATTTAATAAGGGTCAGAGGGAAGCTCAGGTCATCGGCACAACATGCTTCCCACGACAGAAGCTTGTCCTTCTTGGGGGCTCCATGACATCTGTGGACACTGCTCCCTGTTATACAAAAATCCTTCTTTACAGGGAGTTGAGGTCTGCCTTCTGGCAACTTATGCTGGTAATGGGTCTGCCCTCAGGTCTGTGCCACTCATCTCTGACAGCTCTTCCGAGTTTCTGGTGACCGTGTTTCTCAAGTGTGTTCCTATCCACGCCCAGGACCTTTGGACAGTCCTCAAATTCCCATTTCCACTCCATGCACCTCCTGTGGACAACTCCAAGGTCATTACCTTGTAGGGCCCATATCACAGTCTTGTTGCTTGCACTTGGGGGGAGGGAGGTCAAAAGACCTCTACAGAAGCCACAAGAAGGTCTCAACTGGCATGAAGTGGGAAACAATCTTTGCCTAGGGTCCTCCAACACATGCCCTTCTGGTGTGGCCCCTTGAGGAACACAGGATCAATCACTTGAAGTTCTCTGAAGCAGCAGCAGGTAAGAATGCGTTTGAGCAGCAGAAGAAATTCCAGTTTATTTGACTTTGGAGAGGGCTTCACATGGAAGCGGATGGTGGCTCAACTTTCCTGTGGAAAGATCTGAGGAGGGTGCAGACGCCAGCTTCGTGCCACTGGAAGGACTCAAGGGGAGCATGGTTTGCATGGGATAGGGCAGAGAAGATTCAAGGATCTTCTGGGCTAAGGTAGGGTGGGGCTGACCTTTCAAGACCTTCCTACCTTTGAAATTCCACGATTGTGTGATACAGCTTTTGTATGTGATCTTTGATTTTAACAGATGAGCAGAGTGGAAAGAGTACTAGGTACAGAGATTGGAGGTTACCAGGTAGGCTTTGGCAAATCATTTAACTTCTCTAAGGCTCACTTTCCTCATTCTATAAAACAGAGGTGATTCTGCTTACCCATTGTATAAATGGGGATGGATTTAGGGAGGACCTAGTGAAATGCAGGAGGTGAACACACACCAGATATCAACAGACTGCGGTTCCTGGGAGCAGTACAGTGACAGCTATGAGGTGTATTCACAAGTTTTGGGATTACTCTCTGGTTAAGATCTTGACTCTGCCACTTACTAGCTGGGTGACCTTGGGCAAGACACCAAGCCTCAGTGTCCTCATCAATGAAATCGGGATATTATGTACCTATCTCATAGGGTTGCTATGGGAACTGAGCTAGCTTGCGGCAGACACCGGGTCTGGCCTAGAGTAAGAGCTTAATCATGGGGGCTCTGTTTATTTTGATGCTGACAGAGGCCCCTGGGAGAGAGAAACCTGACAGAGAAGCGTCAGGTTCTTCCCCCCTCCACTGACTCTGTCTCCTGCTCTGCACCTACCATGAGAAGCCCTTTGTAGGCGTAGACAATGCCAAGCCAGATGGTCATGTGGCTGTTCTCACAGTGCTCCAGGAGAGGGCGGATGGAGATGTCCCGTCCTGCTGGGTCCGGCTGTGCAAGGAGAAAACAGACACTCCAGGAATGGCATCGGGCACCTTTTCAGCAGCTGGGTCCCTATCTGAGAGCCCATTTCCCTCCCATGAGCCACAGCCAGTGCCACCACCCAGGAGGCCCTTTGGACTCCACCTCTGTGTTTCCAGGCTGTGGGGCTCAGGCCTCAGCTAGCGCTGACTACATTCTGTTTGCTGGTTGTGACTCAACCCCGCACTCTAGTTCTCTGCATTCTTCACGCCTCTCCAACTTGGATCAGAGCTCCTGAGGGTAGAGTCACTCCTGTGCCCCTAGGACCTAGCACGAGACCTGGCTCAGTGTAGGGATCTCTAAGATATGTTGAAAGGGTGAGGGTGAGAATGAGGCACAAAGTTAGGTCGGGAGCCCTTCAGGTGTCTCTGGAGCTAACTTGGGAAGCTGGAGATAGAAGATACACTGGCCCGCCCAAGCCTGGGGCCTGCCAAGCCTTCTGAGGAGATTCTCTTGCCTACTGACCCCATTGCTGGAGCAGTAGTGGCAGTCATGTTATGTACCACATGACCCATCCTGGGCAGAGCTGATTGGACAAAGAATGGGCACTTGACCCCAGGCAGCCAATCCAGAGCCTGGTCAGAGACATATGAGGTTTCCCTGTACAAAGTGCTCTGCCTTAAAAGGGGTGATGGAGAGGACCCTCCCCAAGCATGTCCTCTCTCTTTCCCTCAGGAGTTTGAATTGGGAAACCCTGGGATAGAATCAGCCAGATGATGGCAAAAGGAGGAAAAGATACCTAGGGAATGAAACAATGTCTATGGGACATTTATTTTTTCTGGACCATTTGAGAATAAGTAGCAGACATCCTGATTCTTCACCCCTGAATACTTCTGCATGTATTTCCCAAGAACAAGGAGATTCCCTTACACAACCACACTTACCAAATTCAGGAAATTTAACACGGATGCAGTATATTATTGAATACACTATCCATTTTCAAATTTCACTGACTGGCCCAATAACATCCTTTAAAGCAATTGTGGTTTTTCCAAAGCAGGATCTAACATAGGCCCATGCATTGCATTTCCTTGTCATATCTCTCTGGTTTCCTTTAATGCCAAACAATTCCTCAGCCTACTTTGATCTTACATGTCATTGCTATTTCTGAAGACTCCAGTTCAGTTATTTTGTAGAATGTTTCCCGATCTGAGTTTGCCTGAATGTGTTTTCATGATTAGATTCACGTGATGCATTCTTGGCAGGATGGCCAAGGATACAAGTAGGGTTCACATCATGGGTACTTGATGGCACTTTGTGACGTTACCTGTGATCACTTGGTTGAGGTGATGTCTGCCAGATTTGGCAGACATGTCTGCCAACTTTCACTTGAAAGTTACCATTTCCCCTTTGTAATTATTAAGTAATCTGTGGGAGCCACTTTGAGACTCTGTGAATGTCCTGTTCCCCCACAAACATTCACTCAGTGGTTTCAGCATCCATTGATGATTCTTACCTGAGTCACTTATTATTTTGGTGGCTGCAAAATGGTGATTTCTAACTCTATCATCACATTTAAACACTTGGCATTCTCCAGCAAACAAGAGCCTTCCTTTCCCCCTCTTCATTTACATATATCAGTACAGACTCACGGGTTCCTTTATAATTCAACATTTATAATCCATTGCTAGCATTATTCATTTTGATGCTTAAGTTTTTCCAGATTTGGCCAGTGAAATAATGTTGCCTCCTGTGTTTTTTCCACATAGCCCCATAATATCTTTGAGCACTTTTTTACTTCTTGGCACAAGACGATTCAGGCTCTCCTTTCACTTTCCTTACCCCAACCTTGGGATCAGCCATTTCTCTAAGGAGTCCTAGTTCTTTTTAGTGGACAATGGTGTTTAGAAACCAAGATCTAGGCACTTGATGTTCTCACGGTTTCTAGGGTGTCATTACTTCTAGGCTTGCTCTATCTATTGCCAGTATCCATCCATATACAGATATGGATAAAATCCAACACCACAGAGTTCTTGCTTGCTTCCCCCAACTCCATATTTGCAACACTCTTCTCCCACAGTGAGATCCCTGGCTTCCAACATCAAAATATTTACTCACTTGTTCAATCCTATGACAGACACAAAATAGTTTCAGAATTGATATATCCATACAACTATCAACAAAATTTAGTAAAATTGAAGATTTCTTTGCAAA
This sequence comes from Lepilemur ruficaudatus, assembly GCA_963574885.1. NCBI lineage: Eukaryota > Metazoa > Chordata > Mammalia > Primates > Lepilemuridae > Lepilemur > Lepilemur ruficaudatus. The sequence goes on from CAUYRT010031333.1 coordinate 17,911, forward strand.
TCTGTTTGACTTTAGACTAGATCCCACTAAGGGTTTAGTTTAACGTCAAATAACTGTATTCAGAATGTTGTGTTCTGACAGGGTTGTCCTGTTGAGGCCCAGGGGAAAGCCATGCCCCTGAGGGTAAGGGGTGGACATCCCCAGGTCAGTCACTAGGAAGAAGGGGTACTTTGATGGGACCCAGGGGCAGAAGGCAGGCTTTAGGTAGGTGGAGGTTGGAAACACTATGTTTTTTGGCCCTGCTGTCTAGGCCTAGCCCTTGAGGCAGGCGATGGTCTGTGTTCCTCGGAGCTGGGGAACAATGGTGCTCCCATAGGGAAGCAGGAAGGGCTGGGAAGGGTGGGGAATGTGGGCTCAGGCCAATTTGTAGCCAGATCATCCAGCTGCATGTTCTCTCAGGCTTAATTTTCCTGTTGCTGTCCCAAGCCACAGAAAGCCTTAGCTTGGCCTCTTTGGTTCCCTGGGCATCAAGTCCACACTTAGACTAGAGTGCTAGAGGGGACAGCAGGTTCCCTGAGGTCTCTGCAGTGAGAGACATCCCAGCAGAAACTGATCTCCAGAAACCAAAGTCAGAGTGACCAAGGCCAGAGAGTTTCCTCCAATGCTACCCACCTGGGAGCTGGGCTGCACTTTACTAAGGGTAATGGAGGTTTCCTGACATCCTTTCATTGTTTAATTAAGGAGACAGAATGGGCTTGGTTCTTAGGTCAACAGGGAGTTAGTGGCAGAATCTGGGTTTCTCCAATATCTAACAATCAAGTGGACATCAGAAAGCAGTAGGATGGGTCTGTTACGGTCATGCGTGAATAGTAAAGCTATTAACGATGATTGTGTCTGCTGTTCTACTGTGAAAGCAGTGATTTATGATGGAATCTTAGACTCTCCATAGTAGAGGACTGGTTCTGTCATACACTGCTGTTCGATGGAATGAAACTCTCTTCTTGGGAATCTGAAAAGGCCTGTCTTATATACCCCAGTGAGAGGAAGCCACCCTGCCCTGTTCTTGGTGAGATGCTTGTACCATTCTTTTATTTTTATTTATTTTATTGGAGACAGAGTCTTGCTCTGCTCTGTCACCCATGCTGGAGTACAGTGGCACAATCACAGCTCACTATAGCCTTGAATTCCAGGGCTCAAGGGATCCTCTTGCCTCAGCCTCCAGAGTAGCTGAATCTACAGGCGTGCACCACCACGACCAACTAATTTTTCTTATTTTTTGTAGAGATGGGGTCTCACTGTGTTGCTCAGGCTGGTCTTGAACTCCTGAGATCAAGTGATCCTCCTGCCTCGGCTTCCCAAAGTGCTGGGATTACAGGCGTGAGCCACTGCACCCTGCCCACTCTTTTGTTGAACCACAACCTTCTCCAAGACCTCTACCCACTGGGACTTGTCTTTCCTCTGAAATCCCCAGAATAATCCCAAGCTCTTGCTTGGAGTCTGCATACCCTTCCTCAGGAGAGACGATCAACAGAGAAAAGACATGTCACTGTGCTTTTCTCCGAAAGGACCCTGTCCTACAACCTACCAAGTCTACTGCTGATCTGTGGGCCTAGGACTGAGCTCAGCACTGCAGGAGGTGCTGATGGAGTCTGCCCACATGCCCCGCTCCAGATCTCCTTCGCTTTCTAAATTGCCATCTCCATGGGCGATTCCTATGTTCCTTAGCGTTGAGCAAGACCCCATCAGGTAGTTTTCATAGAACTGCCGCTAGCACCATCTTCTCCCTCTTGCTGCCGACACTCCAGCCTGGTTAGCTTTCTTTCGCCTTGTCCGTAGCTCCCCTTCCCCCACCTCCCATCCCTGCCTGCTCTGACCTCTCCGAATCCTGAAATCCTTATTCTTACCTCTGGCCTTTCAGTGCCCCACCCATCCCAGTAGCCTTGAGCATGGCCTTGGCCTCTTGGCAGAGGTGGGGGGCCCACTGAGAGGTCCTGAGGGTGGGCAGAGCTGCTTCCACGCCCATCTACCCTGTTCGCAGGTGCCGATCCGGAAATAAACCACAAAAATCTGCTCATTAACATCGCCCTCATGCAGGCCCATTTCTGTGCCACAGGATCTCAGTGGCAGGGGCAAGAGTAGGTTTATGAGTGACAAGGGTCCTGTACTTGTGGGGCTGGTGGTGGGGAGTCTGTGAAGGAAGCCAAGTGACTCTTGCATTGACTCCCAAAGCAAACTGTGCAAGCCATGCCTCTTGTCTGGGCTACCCTGATCCTACCTGGGACGGGAGCTCACAGCGGTCTGTGCAGTCACACGCACAGGGAGAATGTGCCTGAGCCTGGGCTGGGCCCCGGGCCAGCGGCCGCCCCTGAACCCCAACTTGGTGTTACTGTTATACACCAAGGCACCACTAGGGGGCACCAAAGAGCCGTGTGGCCGGTCCAGCCCAGTGGCTGTGGATTACCCTCTGCTGGGGACACAGATCTGTACTCAGTGGGTCTGGAAATGGTGATGCTGTCAGCAGCATCCTCTGCTACTCTGGAAGGCACCCATTGACCTAAAACAAGGCCAGATTTCCATGCACTATAAAGGACTCACCCCAACCCCCTTCCAGGCCAGCTGTTGGGGGCCACTGGGGACGGACCCAGACCATACTCGGGCACTGCACTCAGCCTGCTCCCAGTGTGGGCCATCCGTGCAGCCATGGCCAGTGAGCACGGGTCACTGACCGCTGCTGAGGGATCTCATGTCAGGCTGGGCTTACACCTGGATTTCAGCCCTCCATACTGTTGTGGATTTTAGCGTTTGCACCGCCCTAAGAATGTTTCTCTTGCCCTGGATGACTGGCCTGCAAGAACTTTCGATTTGCTTTTTCCTCTTTATTTTTCTTCCCTACTTGCTCACCTGGGCAACTGCCTAAGCATTCGTTCATTTATATTCAGTACCTAGCTACTAAGCACTACAATTTCCCAGGTGCTGTTGTGGGAGGGATGCGTCAGGAACCAGATGGACAAGAGCCCTGTCCTCATGGGCCTGCAGTTCTAGTCACACCAGGACGGTCCCCATGAGATGCAGCCTCAGAGGAAGAGTGGCTGACCTCACCCTATAACCTCTGCCATAAGGACACCAAGAGCTGCCTTGTCATGAGTGACAACCATGTGCTAATGGCTAGGTTGAGAACTCATGTCATCTTGTTGAAGTCTCGTAAGAATCTGACGAGGGGTTATGCTCATTTTACAGATGAGGAAACCAAGGCACAGAGAGATGAAGTAACTTGCCCAAGATTTCCTGCTATTAAGTCTCAGAGCTGATACTAAACCAGGTCTGTCTGACTCCCAAACCAGTGCTCCTTCCTCTCTCATGTGTGCCTTCCCCCACCTGCCCTCTCCTCACAAGCATCGTGCCAAATCCAAGGAGACAGCGGGCATAAACCTGCCCTGCCAACTGCGAGGCACTGTGTGCGAAGGAAGGGGGACTTCATTGTTAAACATTCAGCAGTGGCTTCCCTGGCTTCCCTTTGCAAGCTGGACTGCAGCTGACAAAATGCTCTTTCCTGCCTGGCAGGGCACCGTGCCCCGCAGAGAGGACACGCCTCTTTGCCATGGCCAGAGGACCGAAGTGCTCACACCTGACTCCTGGGCAGGCTGCAGCTCAGCGGGAGGCATGGAGAAGCTGCCCGGGAAAGCCTCCCCCATCTGCGCGGCGAAAGGAGAGCAGCTGGCCCGAGAGTCCCTCTGCATAATGCAATTATTCACAATGTAGGTCAGTGGCCCCTGCAAACCTCCCGCACCGTCGGGCCGCACAAACCCACAGCAGGGCGGTCAGAGCGCGAGCTGAGATGCTGTGGCCCAAAAGGTCAAAGGCCTTGATCCTGCTACAGACTTGCTGGGTGACCACGGGCAAGCCCCACACTTTTCCAGACCTCAGTTTCCCATTTGCAAAGGGAGCCCATGGGTTAATTTACGTTATAGTTCATGTGAGCCTTAATCACTGAGGGATGACTGTGTTCACCCTACACTTCATGACTGTATCTATCCGATGTTCATTCATTCAGAATCGACTCAATCGTGTGCCTGCTGTGTATCATGCCCGTGTTACGTGCTGGGGGACAGGGTGACCAAGACAACATGGTGCTTGCCCTCTTGGAGCGTACATTCTAGGGGAGGCCACAGATAAACCACACAATACAGCTGTGAATACAAGCAGTGACAAATACTCCTCAAGGGAACTGCAGGCCCCTCAAGGGGTGCGGACAGGGGGGCCTGTTTCAGGTCAGATAGTCTGGGAAGGCTTCTCTGAAGTGGTGACATTTAGTCTGAGATGTGGAGGATGAGAAATACCAGCCATGTGAAAGCCAGGGGAGGGGTGTTCCTGGTACCAGGAACAGCAAGTGGAGAGGACCTGAAATGGCAGAGACTCTAGCGTGTTTCAGGAACCAAAATGTGGCCAGAGTGGCTGAAGTGTAAGGAGCAAGAAGCCATCACAGCTTCTCGCACGACAGTGGGCACACAGACCACCTGGTGAGCGTGTTAAGCTGCAGACTCAGGTGTACAGGCTGGGGTGGGGCGGGGCGCTGCTCTTCCAAACAGCTCTAGGTGACGCTCATGTTGCTGCTCTAGGGGCCACCCTTTGGGTAGCAGGGCCTTAAAGGATTTTAGATAATCGGGTGACATTTGGTTATCAACTTAGAAATTCTTTGGTTAAGAACGAGGATTCTGCCTGTCACCTGCACCTCTCTGATAGGGAGACAGTGACGGCTTAGCACAAGAGCAGACGATGTGGCTACTCTTGTGTCTATGACCCTGAACCAGACCCTGACAGCTGCGTGCTCCTGTGTTGTCTCGTACAGGGCTGGCTGGGCTGGGAGACAGGCCCAGGCAGGGAGGGTGGGGAGCCCAGAGGGTGCTCGGGAGGAGTGGTGCGTGCTTCACCTCTGCCCACCGGGCTCTTGGCTTGGGTCCCTCCGACCTTTCATCCTGCCACCGCTGTGGGTGGCTCAGGTTCCTGAGCCTGGCTGGGCCAGCACTCCTTTGAGGGAGGAAGTGCCATCTACTTTCTGACCCACTCCCAGAAGCTGGCTCATAGAACTTCCTCCCTGGGCCATTCCTGCCTTTTTTTCCCATTTCAAAGTTGATTTTTAAAATATATGATAAAATCTATGGGTTTTTCTACTGGTGAGTGAATGTTCATAAATGTGAGTTTGAGAGAGAGAGAGAGAGAGAGTATATTGGAGGGGCCGCTTGGCCTTTCTGGGCTGTATTTTGGAGTCCTGAGATGCTGCTCTTTTCCTGGGAAGGTAGGTGAGCCAACACTGCCTCTTTTGGGGGACATGGAGGATCCTATCAAGGAGGCTGGGCAGGGAGGAGAAAGGGCCCTGGGTCCAGATCCCAAGTCCATCCCTTGCCAGCTGTGTGACTTTGAGCATGTCTCTAGGCCACTCTGAGCCATGACTTCCTCGTCTGCAACCTCCCAGGGTTGGCAAGGTGATCAAAGGAGGTAACCAGTGTGTTTTGCAGGCTGTGGGGACTGGAGAGCCAGCTCCCAGTGTGCAAACTGTCACTATTATCTCTGACTGCAGAGACACGGAGTGTGGGAGCTGGGAGGAACCTTCGAGATCCCTCAGGGCTGGACTGCTTATCTGCACAGCGGCAGCCTTACATCTCTGAGGCAGCAAAGCTAGCAGCTGTCATGTCAAGGTAAGAATTGCTTTTTAGAATGCTTGATTACAAGTTTGGGTGATTTTTTTTTTTTTTCAGAATCACAGATCTGGAAGGGCCTGTGAGATCACCCACCAGAGTTTCTCAACAGGGGCACTGTGGCAATTTTTTGGAGGGGTGCAGAGTGCAATTCTTTGTTGTGAGGGACAGCCCCGTGCTGTGCAGGGCACACAGAACCCCTGGGCCCCGAGCACTAAGCGCCACTGATGTCCTCTAGCCACTGTGACAGCCCAAATCTCTCTTCGCTGCCCCCATTTCCAAACACTAAGGGGCTTCTGCACTAATCCAATTCCTCCTTTTATAGATGGATAAACTGAGGCCCAGAAAAGGACTTACAGCAAGTGGGTGACTGAGTGGAGACCCAGACACAATGTCCTGGCCCCCGTCCCACGCCCTGCACGCTGGAGGGAACAGCCAGAGCAAAGGCGCAGCGGCTGGACCGTCTAGGACTTGTTCGGGAAGCAGTGTGGGAAGGGACATCAAGGGACACCATGGCGGTGGCTGGACCTGGTGGGGCGAGGAGCTCGGGCTCTGCACAAGGACAGGTTGGCAGCGGGACCCTCGCACCGTCCTGTCTGGAGAGGCATCCTGAGTCAGGCCTTGGAATCTAGTAGGATGTTCTGTGGTTGTGGATGGGTCATAGCTGGGAAAAAGGTCATCCTGGGAAGGTGAAATGCTGACACGCCCAGTGACAGAGGTGCTGACATGTCTAGCCCTTTGCAGCCCATAAATGCTTTCATATTGTGATGTCACTTTGATTTGGACCTCAGGACAGTTTGGTGAAAGAGCCAGGAATTTTATACCCATGTTATACATGAGGAATCTGAGGCTCAGAGAGGACAAGAGACTTGCTTAAGGCGACACAGTGCATCAGGGGCAAAGCAGGGGCCAGACCTCTTTCCTGCAGGTGAGGCCATCTCAACCCTTTGTCATTCCAGTGGAGATGGGCCTTCTGCCCCTGTTCTCCTGGCCTGGCCTGTCTGAGGCCTCTGGGGCAAGTGGAACCCAAAGCCTGGAGGTGCTTGGGCCTGGGGGGCTTTCCCGAGGCACACTGGGGGCAGGCGCCAGCTTCATGGTGTGCAGCATCTGGCACGAGGGTGGGGACACCATGCCCTTCGCAGGGAGCCTGCCTGAGCCAGGTCAAGAGAGACCAGCGCCCACACATGCACTTGCCCAAAGGGAACAACGGCCTGGCCACCAGGAGAGGGCGTGGCCTGCTCACGCCCTCGAGAGTCAGAGGGATGGCTGGCGTCAGGGCAGGAGTCTTCCCTCGTGCTCTAGGGGGAATAAACCTGCAGCCACAGGCGGCTGTGGCTCACAGATGTGTCTTACTTGGCCTACACAGTGTTTAAAACTTCTAGACTTCATGGCCAGCACTGACAACTCAGGTTTCTGGCTTCTTTTGCAAAAGAGCCCCTCACAGCACAGGGCCTGGTTCTGCTCTTGAGAAATGGCTCTCGACACCCAGGAGGCCCCCGCTGACATGGGACATGGAAGTATTCACATGGTCACTGATTTTTGTCGGAGGAGCATTACTGAGCGCTGCTGACCTTGAGCAAGCAGATCCCCTCCCCTGCAAGGCCCTCCCAAGTGCCAAAGTTTGGTGATTCTGTGGTCCCCTAGCCTCAGCTGCTGGAGTGTGGCCTGCACCCCACCCTCAGCAGGGCTGGGATGCCCGCCTGGACCCCTCACCCCAACCTGGCTGGCAGCAGTCGGCAGGACGGCATTTCCCAGGGGTGCATGTGGTGCCACCTCTGTCCCCAGAGGGGAGCCATGCTTCTCCTCCTGTGGTCCAGGGACAAGCCTGACCCCCAGCAGCTGTATGAGAGGGCAGCAGGCAGGGATGAGTAGAACAGTGAGAGAGAAAGACAAAAGGGGCTGAAGAGGAACCTGGGACATGGATGTGGTCCAGTAAGATCCCGAGTGTTGTAAATTAAAGCCCGAGAATAAATAAAAACAAGAGCATAATGAGTGAAGAGTCATTTGGCTTGTACCTAGAGCGACTGGGAAATGATTGAGAGAGGAAAGGACCTAGCCCTTAAGTGCTTCACCGGCCGCCTTCCCTCTCCCACACTTTTGCCCCTCCCCTTGCCGGTGCCACAGCTGGCTGACCCCTCCGCGCTGCTGCTTTCTGCCTTTCGGCCTCTGCCTGCCTCTCTTCCCCTTCCATTGAGCTTTTTGAAAACAGCGTCTGCAGCTTCATCCCCAGCCATAGTCATCCCCTCCCATCCCTCTGGGTGGCCAAATGCAGGGGACTCTATTTGGTCCCTGCTTCCACACCCTCTGGGCTGGCCACAGTCGTTTTGTTTCACAGCCTCTTGTCCCCGGGCCCTGCCCTGCCCCCGTGCTGTGCCCTTCTCCCTTAAACTTGCTGTGGCTCCTGTGTCTGCCAGCTCAGAGAACAGCCCCCTGTTCACCCAGGTGAGGGGCTCTGCCCAAGCTGCCCAGCCTGTCCTTGGCCAGGCTGGCATCTCTCCTACCCAGGCTTCGGACCTTCCTGCCCAGACCTCAAGGCAGCTGAGTGCTGTGCTCAGCCCTGGTCTGGCCATGCTGATGCCATGTCTCTCGTCACCTTCTCACAGGCATCTGCCAATAACTCAGTGCACAACCTGGTTGGTTGCTCATGGTGACACCCTGCTGCGAAGTCCGAGCTCAGCTTGGCGTGAATGGGGAGGTGACAGAACTAGGGTGCGAAGATTCTATAAATCAGGACACTATGGCACGCGGGATCCTGGACAGAGCGGTTCTACTCCACCGCTGCTGAGCAAGTGCACTCAACGTTACGGTTTCAACTTCCTGAGATCTGCCTGGCAACCCTGGGAGGTTAGTAGGGCCGTTAGCCTCATTCCTGTTTTGCTTGGGAGAATACTGAGCCCAGGAGTGGGCTGGAACATTCCCAAGGTCACACATCAAGGAATCCGAGCAGCTGGCACTTGAGCATCTTGACTCCAAGCCCAGGGCCCTTCCCGTTGAGCGTGCCCCTCCCTGGCACTGTAGCTCGTGCTGGGAGCCCAGCTCACCAAGGAGAAAGGAAAGCTGCTGCCTGCCTGGACCTCACGTGTCCCTTCTCCTACTCCCCGCAGCCTCCTGGGAACACTGCGGAGCCCTGGAATAACGGACAGCCACCGGCCTTGTACCTGAACCAGGCCTCTGGCCCCTGGACTGTCACATGCTCACTCCGGGCCCCAGTTCTCCTCTGAGAAATGCTGGTGTCACCTGCTTTGAGGGCGCTTCTGGGTATAACGCAAAAGCATGGTAAGACAAAAGACTACAAAGCCAAGACACACACGCCCCACGGTAATGCATGTGAGAACAATACGCTCATTTCATTTCCTGTTGTCATTCAGGGAGGCGAGTGTATTGGGAGCCACAAAAGTGCAATGTTGCAAAGACTGTTCCAAAATAGGATGCTGTAATTGCTGCCGCTGCCACCGCTGGTGGTGTGTGGGACTCCCTGGGCAGCAACAGGCCGTGGGAGAGGGTACACCCCCTTCTTCCCTCTGCAGTGGGGCTCATTTTTCTGGCCAGTCTCTTTCCTGCCTGCTAGTGCTCTCTGCTCTGCACAGATGATGATGACGGAGTTAACGGTGATGAACACGAGGCTTCAGTTTCATTACAACTATAAAGCTGTTCTCAACTCACACACACCCTTTAGCAACGAACATATATAAATAAGCAAATAAACATATTTTATGGATATGTATATAAAAGTCTTCCGAGGTTACACTATTCCAGAATCACATGACGGGGTTTGGGCTTGACGAGACTCAAGTATCTTCTCTTACTTCCCCTCCTTAGTCCCCGCCAAGGGCTCGTCCAACCCTTCTTTGCATACCTCCGGTGATGAGATACTCACTACCTCCTAAGGCAGCCCAGTTCATTTATGGTTAGGTCGGATTTAAACGAGAACATTCTTCCTTATCCTAAGCTGAAATCTGTATTTCAGGAACTTTCCCCACTGGGCGGGGCTCTGCCTTCTGGGGCTCCTCCCTCGGCTCCCGGACAGCTCCTCTGAGGTTAGGGACAGCGACTGTGCTCTCTAAGCCTTCTCTTCTCGAGGCTGCCCTCAGCCCTTCTTACCTGGCATGGCTTCTTACTCTCTCCCCATCCTGGCTACCTTGATCTTGTCACTATCTCCTTAAGGTCTGGGGCCCACACGAGAACACGAGTCTCCCAGGGGGTCTGAGTAGGGCAGGACTGTTGCTCCCTCCCTGTGTCGAGCACCCCACTTGCCTGGGGCTGTCCCTCGAGCTTGCATGAGTTACTGGCAGCCAAACGACACCATGGAGCTTGGCAGTCTACATTGTCAATGTCCACGCTTAGGGGAATATTTGAGTTTGAAACAGTCACACTCACACACACGTGGGCCACGCACCTTGCAGGTGTTCTTCAGAGACCTAAGGAACCATGCATCCTGTGACTCAGAACCCCTGAGATTTTTCTCTGCTGCCCAGGAGAGATGCTCTAGTGACCTCCTTGTCATCCCTCACGACCCTTTGGGAAGTGCTGCCTAGTGTGCAATTCCAAAAATAGGCCACCAAAGGCTACTGGTGAGTGACCTTAATGATCTCATGGCAAATAATTTAAAAGATCCAAATGAGAGGAGGGAGTGTGTGTCCCAGAGAAGAGATGGGGCTGGGGGAACAAGAACAGGAATGTAGATTTAAGAAAGGTTGAAGCTGTATGTTTTTTTCCTATGAACCAAAGAATGTGATGTGGTTTTGGCACAGCAAAAAAGTAAGCATATAACTGCCTCTCACCTTAACTTAGCATTTTTCAAACATATGATCTCATGAGCTCCTATAACAATCCAGTGCAAGGCAGGACAGGAAGCATTAGCCCGAATTTACAGATGAGGAAACTGAGGCTTGGAAGGGTTAAGGGCACTGACCAAAGGGTAGGGAAAGAGTGGCAGAGGCTAGTGCCCACTGACACCTCATCTGCTCACCCACAGTTCTCTGCCCCTTTATAGTCAGGTGGGGGTCACATGACTAAGTCCAGCCAATGGGCTGTGGGTGTAAGTGACATTTGACCCCTCTGGGATGAAGCGTGGAAGCGCTGTTGCGAGACCTGCGTGCTGCCGTGCGTTGCCGTGCAGGTCACCGCGTTGCCTCACGGCGGATGGCTGCTCTGGAGAACTACCTGGATTCACAGCTGGACTCTATGAGTGAGAAATAAAACTTTGGGGCATTTAGCTGCCGAAATTTAGGAGTTCTTTACTAGCCTAATAAAGAAGGGCAATTACATTTGTTTCTATGTTATCACATGTCAGGCACTGTGTTAAGCACTTGCCCAAGTCACCTCATTCAATCTTTGATACTGTCCTGTGAGAAAAAGATTATTTTTCTTCTGTACTATATGGGGACACCGAGGCACAGAGAAGTGAAGGCATTTGCTCAGGGACACAGAGCCACTACGGTGCGGACTGGAACCTGAGTCTGTTCTATCTGATTGGAAAGCCTCGCTGAACTCGGGATTCACAGGGACAGATGGGTATTGTGTTCCAACACCCTGTTGGGCTAAACGCTCCTTTTGAAGATGGAAGGCCGCACGGATTGCTTTCTCATTCAGATTTTATGCCTGAGTAAAATCCTTGTGCTACGATTTATTACAGCAACACTGATTTTCCAATTTTAAGTCAACAATGCAGCTTGAAATAAAATGGAAAGAAAACACTGAAACATTTGAAACCTGTGGTTTCGGTCCTCATTATGTCTTGCGGGAACCATTCCGGGGCCTCATTTCCCCCTCTGCCTGCAGTCTCCCCTGCCTGTCTCTTTCTAAAACAGACTCCAAGCGCACCCTCCTGCCCCAAACCCATGGAGGCTCCTGAGCCCCTCCAGCATGTCCTAAATGATATTCCTTATAATAGGTGAATGTAAATATGCTACACAGTAAAAGGGTCCTGTGGCCAAAGAAGTTTTGGAAATGCTAATTAAATTTTTTTTTACTATTAAAAATAATTTAAATTGCAGACCTTTTCAGAGCCTTTAACATGCTCAAAGCACATTATACATTTCCAAGAGGCAGATACATAGTTGCCAGGATTTCTTAAACTGTGGACCATGAACTCTCCCCACCCCCCGTCCTGTTCCTTTTTATTTTGGGACACCTAATGGCATCAGTATTCTATGCCATATATAATACTTTGGGAAGGCGTTGGCTTTTAGGATAAAGTGTGACCTTCTCAGTTTAACATTTAGGCCTCCCAGGGTCTGGTCCCAGGTCACCCTCCAGCCCTATCCCACAAAGCCCTGTTTCCTCTACCCCAGGGTTCAGTCCTTACTCCCCGCAGACTTCACTGTTTCTCATCTCACTCAGTGCTAGGTCATGGGGTTCTCTGAGCTGTGACCTGGAGCAGAAACAAGGATCGAGGAACAATGTCAGAAACTTAACAATACAGCCTCTATTTGGGAGAATGTTAAAAACACTCTATTAGTGACGTGGCTGCGATGAAAATGGGAATGATGATTGCACGACTAATTGAAAGCCATGTGTTTACCGAGGCTCAAAGAATCCCTTTTAGAAATGGGAACTGGGCCCTCGTATGCCAATGAGCAAGGCAAAATGGGTGCACATTGGAAACAAAAAGCGCCAAGATATGCTGGGCAGAACCAAAGATATCAACGTAATTAATAAAGTAATTAACATGCACAGGAAATGCAAAAGCTGCCAGGAGGCTGATAAGAGAGGGTTATTAAAAAAAAGAATGAGCAGCGTAGCAGGCAAGTGAAATTAAGTTTTGCATTTCTTCTTTATCACAGACCCCCAAAATACTCTGTGAGAAATACATAGGCCGCGGCTTACTGCAAAAAAACTACCAATGAGGGGGTGTCCAGCACTAGCTGTTGACCCTCTCCCTGACAAAATAAACACATCAGTCAGTCAACCAATCAACCAGTCACTGAGAATGTGGGGAAGTGTGTTAGAACAGGAGATGGGAGACCCATACCTGGGGGCATGGTCCATGACAAGGTGATTAAAGATGCCAGCCTTGGGGCCAGACTGCTTGAGCTCTTGTCCCAATTCTGCCACTTACAAAGGACATGACCTTGCTGCAGTCATTTAACCTCATTGTTGTCATCTGTAAAATGGGCCTAAACATAGTCCCTGCCTCACAGGATGGAGGACTGAGTGGACTGATGTGTATAAAGCCCCTGGACCAGTAACTGGCCTGAGTGAAATAGCCACATGGCAATCTACCCAAGAAAGCTCCCTGATGACACGTATGTTCATAGAACATTTCCCCTGACTCACTGAGAAAGGCAGACCAACCCAGCATACCCTCACATCATCGTGCCTGGGGTCATCCCCCCTGGGGACGGTCACTGGGGTGTTCATAGGAAGAGCAGGAAGGTTGAAACAGGCATCCGAGGAATGGTTGAGCTGGCACCTCTCTGACTCTGGGAGTCCAGGCAAGTCTGTGCCTTTGTTTCCCCCATCGGGAAAATAAGAGGTTTGTTTAGGTGATTTCTTGGGTCATTTCAGGCTTTGAAATTCTATGACTCAACACTAGTCACACAGAGAAGCGGGGATTATGAAGGCAGCAGAATGGTCTTCCTTGGGGGGTTCCTTCTCTTCCTCCTCTTCCTCCTCCTCCTCCTCCGCTGCCTTCAAGCTCTATTCCTGGCACCGAGGTCCTCTCGTGCCCTCGGGCTGGAAGCTGCAGAGTCACTGGGCTACTGTGCCTCCCTCATCAACACGTCCACCCACCCTGCGCCCGGGGCGCCTCGGCCCTGCCCCTTGGGGCTGACTCTCTGTCGCCCCCTGACTGTGCCACCTCCCCAGCCTGTCCCTCTCTCAGGTGTATCACCCCCACCCCCATTTCTCCTTTTCTCATATAGAAAAGCTGACTAGTGTTAATACGATGAACACTTGCACGCTCTCCTCCAGGCATCAACGACCGCTCACATTTTGTCATATCCGCTTCCTCTCTTTCTCCCTCTCCCCTCCCTCCCTTTACACATACATGCACACCCCCCACATACACACACACTTCCCCCCAACTCACTGGAAGTCAACTGCAGACTCTGTGACACTTCAGCATGAATGAGCACATTGTCCTACTAATCACCACGTTATCACACCTAAGAAAAGTAACAGTAATTCCGTAATATTATCTGATAATCAGAGTAGGCTTTATAAAGAGCTCACTGTGTGGTCCGACTGCTGAGATTCCTGTATGGCTGCTCATGGCCTCCGGGTAAAGTCCAGGCTCCTCCGGCCCTGCACCTACTCTCTACCCATGAGCTTCCAGGTCCAACTGATTCTTGAACTCTTCCTCAGACGTACCCTCCACATTCCTGCTCAGGGTGTTTCATCTGCCTGAGACATCTGCTCCTTGAGGTTTTACCCAACATTTAAAGCTTGGCCAAAGTTCTATGTTGTTCAAGAAACCTTCTAAGGTCTTTCTAGTTGAAATACATCTTTCTTTTCATAGCTCTGTAACATGTGGGAAGCTAGGGTAATGACACATTTCACACGTGGAAGAGGGCAGAGACAGAAGAATCACAGAGAAACGGAAATAATCCCTGATCAAACTGTGTCTGATGTCCACTTCACTGCTGGGCCTTTTCAGGGTGCCAATACATTCCCTCTACTGTTTGTGCCACTTTGAGTTACCTGCAACCAAAAACATCTAACAGAGTCTGTAGGGATTGGGGCTGATAATCATTTAGCCTTTCGTTTCGTTTCTTTTCTTTTCTTTCTTTCTTTTTCTTTTCTTTTTCTGTTTTTTGATACTGGGTCTCGCTCTTGCTCAAGGCTGGTTTTGAACTCCTGAGCTCAAGTGATCCTCCTACCTTGGCCTCCCAGAGTGCTAGGATTACAGGCAGGAGCCACCGTGCCCAGCCCCATTTAGCCTTTAAAGCTGTGAAGCAACAGCAGAAAACTATAATGCATTATGCTCCAGTATTGGACACCTGCTGTGCCCCAAGAGCAAGTCCCTCTCCCTCTACGCTTGCTTTGACTGTTCCTTCATCTGGAATACCCTTATGTACCCTTGCCTGTCTTCTATTTTTAATTGAGATAAAATTCACCACTTCCACCATTGTCTAAGTGTACAATGCAGTAGTTTTTAGTATAATCATAATGTTGTACAACTATCACTATTATCTCACAATTTTTATTGCCCTAGTAAGAAACCCATCCCCATCAGCAATCACTCCCAATCTCCCCTCCCCGCCCTGGGCAACCAACCATCTCCTTCCTATCTATGCATTTGCCTATTCTGGATGTTTCATATCAATGGAATCATACAACATGTGGCCTTTTGTGTCTGGCTTCTTTCACTGAACACGATGTTTTCAAGGTTTGCCTACATCGTAGCATGTATTAGTGCTTCATTCCTTTTTGTGGCTGAATAATATTCCCCTGTATTGATATACCACATTTTATTTATCCATTCGCTAGCTGTCGGACATTTGGGTTGTTTCCACTTTTTGGCTATTATGAATAATGCTTCTGTGAAAATTCATGTATGTGTTTTTGTGTGGACATATGTTTTCATTTCTCTTATCTGTTTACCTGGAAATAGAATTGCTGGGTCACAGAGTAAACTCTATTTAACTTTTGGAGGGAAGGCTGAACTGTTTTGCTCCGCTCCTGTTTTCTTTATCCAAATCCTACTTGTTCTTTCAACACTTGGGGGAAGCCCTCTCCCCCGCCCTTTTCTCGGTAAGGCATTTCTCAAGGCAGGTTGAGCGGCTCCCCTGCGCTCCCACAGGGCTCGGGCTGAGCCGCTCCGGTGCTCGCCACCTACCCTGACGTGTTCCACAAGCTTATGCGTGCCCCGGACTGGGACAGTCCTCAGAACAGGGGCTGCACCTACCCATCGCTGTGGCCCCAGTACCTGGCACACAGCGGGTGCCCAGCAAATACGGGTTTGGCAGATGAGTGAATGACACACGTCTCTCTAGCATCCTCACAGTGCATTAATAGCTGAGCTTCACGAGGGCTTCTCCGGAACCGAGGACGGACTGTGCTGAGCGCCTCCTGGAGGTACGCGCCAGTGAGTGTGGGTGGGGCAGAGGGTGGGGACGCGTGAGAGGGCACGTGGCAGGTGGCAGTGAGGGTGTGCACGCACGGCTGCATTTTAACCGCTCATGCTCAAGTTCAGAGACTGCCTTGGAATGAGCCCAGTGAGACTGATTCAACCCGCTCATGCCTATAAGGGGAAGTGAGGACAACAAATGTGATCAAAAAGGCAGTTCGGAGGGCTGAGCACAGACAGGTGCTGGAAATATCCACAGTGACAGGCTCCGGCTGGGGCAGAGACTGCGGCGTGGGCAGCAATTTCCCGTCCGTCATCCACGTGCCGGTCAGCGTGGAGGCTGAAGGAGTCCGGCTTTGGGGAGTGGCAGGCCTGGCTTGTCGCCTCTGAGGCTTACTTGCTGCCCGTGTGACCTAGACGCCTGCAGGAGCTCATCTGCAAGGTGGAACAGAAAACTGCAGCAGAGTCCACAGTGGATGTCAACGGAAGTGCATTGGGAGGTGTAAATCTACGCGACTCATTTGATCTTAGCAGCGTTGCTCCTCAGGGCTTCCCTGGGAGGCCGGCAGGATCATAATGTCAATTTTCTCATGGAGCCAGGAAATTCTGGGGCAGGCAGCGGAGACAGAAGTCACACTGATGAGCTCCTTCTATGTCCCAGACTCTATGCTTGGCACTTGATCGTGTTATTTCAGTTAAACCTATGAGGGAGGAATGAACTTCTCCTTAGGGGCACTGTGCTCAGAGAGGGTAATTCATTCACCCAAGGTTTACACAGCTAGGGGGTGGCAGAATCTGGACCCAAACCTTCTATCATTGTGTTCACGGCTGCCCCATCATTCCTCAAAGCCACAGTGCAGGAGGCCAAACAGGCGAATGTGTTCTGTTTCCTTGGCATGTGAATGCATTTCCAGAAGCCCGCCATATATTTTTAATAATTGGTACAAACATGCAATCTCCCACCAGCCGGCCTCCTGTCTGCTGTGAAACGCAGATAAGAAAGAATGAGCCTGAGCGGACATGGGAAAATCCTCCACACCCGTCGGCAGAAATCGCTCCGGCCCCGAGTACCTTTCTCGCTCTAATTCTCCAAGCTTCTGTGTTTGAATCATGTAAGAAAATGACTTCTTGGCTGAAATATGAAAACGCCATGCGTGGATGTTCATAGTCTCATTCTGGCTGCTCTGGCGGTAATGGCTTGGAGGAGCGGGCGCTGCAGCCTGGGTCTGGGAGTCAGGGACATGCTGGGCTGGGCTCACGGGGCCCAGGGGCAATGAGTCAGACACAAGAGCACAGCAACAGGAGGGGCCGGCCCCCGTGGGCTCTGAGAGGGTTCAGGGGCAGGTGGCCAAGAGCCGGATAATAAAGGATGCTCCATGTCACAGCTAACCTCATCAGGCGCTCTCGACGTGCTGGGCATGGGCTAAATCTTTTACAGGCACTGTCCCTTTTAATCCTCCCTGTGCACTGAAAGGTGGACATTTGTTATTTCTAGGCCCATTTTAAGGATGAAGCCCTCAGAAGTTGTCACTTACTATATTAGTTTCCCAGGGCTGTTGTATTAATAATGCATCACCGTAAATTGGGTAGCTTAGAACAACAGATAATTTATTCTTGCACAGTTCTGGAGGCCAGAAGTCCAAAACCAAGGTGTCAGTAGGTCTGTGCTCCCTCTGAAGGCTCAGGGGAGAACACTTCCGAGTCTCCTCCAGCTTCTGGGGGCTCCAGGCATTCCTTGGCTTGTGGCTGCATCACTTCTTCATCAGCGTCTTCTCTTCTGTTTCTTACGAGGACACTTGTCATTGGATTTGGGGCCTACTTGATTAATCCAGAATGATTTTCTTTTAAGATTCTTAATTACATCCTCGAAGACCCTTTTCCAAAATAAGGTCACAGGTTCCAGGGGTAAGAATGCTGTCATATCTTTCTTGGGGCTGCAATTCAACCCACTGCTCTTACCTAACTTCACACACTAAGTGACTGAACTGGGATTTGAAGCTAAGCCTAACTCCAGAGTCCACTTGCTCAACCACGAAGGGCCACGTGCTGCATACTTACCTGCTGTGTGACCTTGGACATGTTATTTAACCCCTCTGTGCCTCAGTTTCCTCATCTGTAAACTGGGAGAATAATGGTGTTTACCACATGGGGCGGTTGTGAGGATTAAATGAGTTGACAAAGCAAACCACTTGGGACAGTGCCTAGCACATAGTAAGCACTCAACAACTCAACAAAAGCGGTTGCTATTATTATTTTTGCTATTATTATGACTAAGACAATGCAGCTTTGTTGAGATCCTGGATGAAGACCCAGTAGACTTGCCGCTAAGAATGAGGCTAGACTGGAAGATGACGCTCTCAGATGTAAATTGGCTGGGTTTGAATATCTGCTCACAAGTGCTTCTCTCTTATGAAACATCAACCAGACAATCACAGATGTGAAAGAGATTTATAAGAGAACATTATGCACAATTGCATGCTAATAATTTTGAAAGCCTCAACGAGAAAAAACAAAACAAAGTAAAACACAAGATTGATGAAAAAAGAAATAGAAGTGTGGATGGATCAACAGAACGATCCCAGGGGAAGAGATACCAAGTCATCCAGTACTGCAAGGCCTGGGCTGGATTCTGTTTCTGATGTGTAGCAAACAAGGTTGTGTTGGGCCATCTGCTCACCTATCCCGCCTCAGTTTCCTCATCTCTAAAATGGGGATGTCAAGGCGCTTTGTGAACTGTGCCATGCTGTTAAAACCTGAAGCACTGTTATCATTACAGTGTGATTGCCAAATATTGAGTGGCTGTACCCAAGTGGCACAGGCCTAGAGCTGGGGCTCCAGCCCCAAGAAGGGCAAGAGTGTGTTGGGCCAGGCAATGAGAATTGGGCAGGACCAGCGATGATCGTGCTTCCTCTGGCTGCTGTCCCTGGAGCTTTTAGGGTGGTTCACACATTGTCTCAGCTTCCTCTGACATGAACAGAGCATCTTTGGGGCATGTTAAATGTTCTATTCTATGTCAAGGTCAAAATGACTCAATATTTGAAGTTTAATCCACATCACTTTAGGGAGAAACTCCAAGCCAAACAATGTTGGAAAAGAATGAACCCCCCAGCGCGTGACTGACGGTTCCCTTTCGGAGCCACCATGGGAGCTGAGGTGCACAGACACTGCGGTTCCCTTGCTCACTTGCCTTCCTGTTGGTTTCTGTGGTTGGTGGCTTCCTGCAATGGCAGGGCACTTTTTTTTTTAACCACCTACCGTTCTGGTCTGAAACTTATTCACCCTCTCCCTTTCCACTGTGATGAACAATGCTGCAGAAATAGAAATTTCATAGCTTTTCCTTGTTTCCTCTTTCTTGCTCTCTCTCTTCCACTGGGGAGACGATTGTTCACTTGATGACTCAAGGATTTTCAGAAAAATACGAGACTGGAGGGGCCCATGCAGCTCTGTGGGGTCTGCACACACGAACCTCCCAGGTGGCCCTCTCTCTCAGCCTGCGTTTCCTTCGTCACCATCACCGTCTTTGGCTGCGGGTCCAGGTGGGGGTTGGTAGGGACCATCTGGACTTCAGGTTTCCTGTGTTTAGACTTTTCTTCTCTTACCTTCCAGTTTTAAATGTATTGTCCTGAGTCTATTTCTCACTTAGTATCCAAAATGCAGTCCTGGACCCTTCCTAGAGATTTGTGAGGAGTCTGGTCCAGAGGGTCTCAACCCTGGCTACACATTGGAACTCATGGCAACTATAAAAAAAATCCCAATGCTCAGGGGCCCTTTCTAAATCAATTAAACTAGAATTTCTAGGGGTGTGATTTTAAAAAAGGTCTTTCCAGGGTGATGCAGCCAGGGTTAGAACCACAAGTCCAGCTTCTCCTTGAAATCATAAAAAAAAAAAAAAATCTTCCTCTTCACCTTTTAAACATTACTTATTTTTCTTTTTGGTATCAACATATTCACCCAATAATTTAATCCAGCTGCTGAGCAACTGCATCACCTGTCAGAAGTCGTCAATGCTGACAATAGTCATGCCAGGGAAGCGTGTTAATTCATTCATTCATTCATGCACCTATCCATTCCCTTGCTCACTCATTCACGCATCCACTCAACCAACAGACATGGAGCTATGTGTCCGCCTGGCCAGGCCATGGGATAGACCTCTGAGCAGGACCGGTGAGGCCCTCTTTCATGGAGCTCACATTCTAGTGGAGGGAGTGAGGAAAAAATGATGTGACAGAGAAACAGGGGAGGTGAGACAGAAAGCTGGCAGGTATTGAAAGCTTGGTGGTAGGGAGGTGGCATTTAAGCTGAGACCTGAGTGACAAGAAAGAGTCAGGCATGGAAAGATCTGGAAGAAGAGCATTCTGGGCAGAGGGATCAGCAAGTGCAAAGGCCTGAAGTTGGAGATAAAACTGGAGTGTCAGTGTCACAGACAGAAGGCCCGTGCTGAAGCGGGGTGAGCACAGGGAAGGGAATTAGACAAAGTCAGGTACGCAGCAGGGACTGGACACTGTAGGGCCTGTAGCAAGGTAAGAAGTTTGGATTTTATTCTAAATTGGAGGGTTTTAAATGAGGAAGAGTAAGATATGGTGTGCATTTTAAAAAGATCTCTTTCAGAATGACAGATGTAAATTACATTAAATGGATTAAACACTGCAATTAAAACAGATTTGTGGGATGGATTAAAGAAAACCATGATCCAACTATATTTGTTGGCTATGAGACTCACTTTAGATTCAAAGATGTAAGTAGGCTGAAAGTCCATTCAAGAACATTTTTGGCTATTCAGGAAAATAAAATAAAGGCATACAAATTGGAATGAAAGATGTAAAACTGTCTATTCACAGATCTTATAGATAGAAAATCCTAAGGAATCCACCAAAAACTATTAGAGCTGATTAATGGGTTTAGCAAAGTTGTAGAATACTATATCAACATACAAAAATATGTTGTATTTATATACACTAGCAATGAAAAAAGGAAGTTAAGAAATAATTCAATTTATGATAGCACCAAAAAGAACAAAATACTTAGAAATACATTTAACCAAGTAGGAGTAACACTTGTACACTGAAAACTATAAAACATTGCTGAAAGAAACTGTGGTGGCATGTGCCTGTAATCCCAGCTACTTGGGAGGCTGAGGTGTGAGGATTGCTCTAGTCCAGGAGTTTGTGACCAGCCTGGGCAACATAGTGAGACCTCATGTCAAAAACAAACAAACAAACAAACCAAAAAACCAAAACCCACAACACTGCTGAAAGAAATTTAAAAAGACCTAAATAAATAGAAAGATAACCCATGTTCATAAATTGCAAGACTTAATATTGGTAAGATGGCAATACTCCCCAAATTGATCTACAAATTCAATGCAACCCCTATGAAAATCCCAACAGCCTCTTTTGCAGACGTGGAAAAACTGATCTTATAATTCATACAGAATCTCAAAGGACACTGAATATCCAAAACAATCCTGAAAAGAAGAACAAAGTTGGAAGACTCACACCAATTTTAATTACCGCAAAGCTATAGTAATCAACACAGTGTAGTGCTGGCATAACAAAAGACATACAGACTCATGGAATATAGTTGAGAATCCAGAAATACAACCATACATCCTATGGTTAATTGATTTGCAACAGGGGTCACAGGACTATTCAATGGGGAAAGAATACTCTTTTCAACAAATGGTGCTTAGACAACTAGATATCCACATGCAAAAGAATTTGGATCACTACCTCATACCATGTACAAAAATTAACTCAAAATGGATCAAATACCTAAATATGAGAGGTAATGCTCTAAAACTCTTAAAAGAAAATGTAAGTAGAAATCTTCATGACCTTGTATCAGACAACAGTTTCTTAGCTATGATACCAATAGCACAATCAAAGCAAAAAATAAACTAGACTTTATCAAAATTAAAATTTTTCATGTGTCACAGGACACTATTGAGAAATTACAAAGACAACTCACACAATGGGAGAAAACATTTTCAAATCATACATCTGGCAAAGGTCTAGTATCCAGAATATATAAAAACTCTTATAATTCAACAATAAAAGGACAAATGATTCAATTAAAAATGGGCAAAGGCTCTGAATAGACATTCCTCCAAAAAAAGATACACAAATGGCCAATAAGCACACGAAAAGATGCTCAGTACCATTAGTCATTTGATAGTCATTCTCATTAAAACCACAAGATACCACTTTACACTCACTAGGATGGTTATAATCAAAAAGGCAGATAAATAACAAGTATTGGCAACAATGTGGAGAAATTGGAACCCTCCTATATTTCTGGTGGGAATGTAACATGGTGCAGCTTCTCTGGAAAACTGTTTGGCAGTTCCTAAAAATGTTAAACATAGAGTTACAATAAGACTCAGCTACTCCACTCCTAGGTATATACCCAAGAGAACTGAAAACATATGTTCACACAAAAACTTGTATATGAATGCTCATAGCAGCATTACTCATAATAGTCAGAAAGTAGAAGCAACCCAAATACCTATCAGCTGATGAATGAACAAACAAAATGCAGTATATCCATGCAAGACAATATTATTCAGCCAAAAAAGAAATAAAGTAATGGAGGACCTTGAAAACATTACACTAAGGGAAGGAAGCCAGACACAAAAGGTCATAGCTCGTATGATTCCACTGATGTGAAATGTCCAGAATAGACAAATCCACAGAGGTAGAAAATAGATTAGTGGTTGCCAGGGGCTGGAGGGAGGGAAAATGAGGGATGAGGAATAAAAGGAGCAGGGTTTCTTTTTGGGGTGATAAAATTTTTCTCAAATAAGATAGTGAAAATGGTTACACAACTTTATGAATATGCTAAAACCCACTAAAGTATACATTTTTAAATGGAGTTTTATGGTATGTGAATTCTCTCTCTCTCTGTTTCTCTCTCTCTCTCTCTCACACACACACACACACACACATACAAGATCCCTCTGCCATGTCGAGAATGGCTTGGAAGAAACAATGAGCAGGAGCTGGGAGCCTGCCCTGGAAAGCTGTGGTGACAACAATAGACAACTCAGTGGCTTAAACAATGAAGCTTCTTTACTCATCACACCACTTGTTCGTTGTGCGCCAACTGAAGCTTTGCCTCATGGCGTCCCCACTTTAGGGTGCCAGATGATGAGAGACGAGGGTGGTTTGGACCCCAGTTGTAGAAATGGTGATGGACAGAAGTGATGGGATGGGTTAGGATGTGACTTGGCAGGAGAGTCTGCAGAACTAGTACAAAACTTCTCAGAGAATATCCGCTAGATCTCCTAACAAGATTGCGCTAAGTCTAGCTCATTCAATTATTCAGCTAGTATTATTCATTGAGTATGTACTATGTGCCAAGTACTTTTCCAGGTGCTGGGATACAGGGTTTGTGACAGCAATAAAAGGCTGGGTGGAATATACTATTGTTGTTACTATGAGTGGACAGCAATTCCTGGTTTTCTCTCCTTCTGGTATGTATTAGGATGGCTCTTCCTTGCTCCACTGAACTCAGACACGGACATATGACACATTCTGGCCAATGACATGAGTGGAAGTGATGTGCGATACTTTGGGGTGGAAGCTTTAAAAGCCAGGGCACACCTTGCCACACATTCTTTTCCTTTTTTACCATAAAAACTGTCCCACTGGCTGTGTTGCAGAGTGAGGACTCCATGGGGGAAGCTATACTTGGTCCTCATTACAGACAAGTGGCTGTGATGACTAAAGAACCTTTATTCTTCCAAGGAGAGTTTTTTGTTACCACAGCAAAGCCTTGCATACCCTGACTAATGCATGTTTTCTTTTTTGCCCAAATTCAGCCCTGGTTCATACATTAGAAAATGAAGCCCAATGTTTCAGCACAGTAATTCAAACTTAAAACCAAGCATTTGGAGGCAAGTGTCATCAAGAGGGTGCTGTTGTTTCCAACTTACACTATGTGTATGTGCGTGTGTGTGTGTGTGTGTCTTTCAGACCTGACCACAGACCACAGAGCTATCAGCAGCCAGCTAGTAACATGATCCCTTGTGGATGTGTCTAATGTTGCCCATGAGACCGTGCAGTATGTGAGGAGCACGGCACACGATGGGGACCCCATAAACGTGGAAGAAGTGCCCTGATGACCATGTATAAAGAGCTAGGTTGGTTGGAATTCCCCTGCAAAAAAGAGGGAAGGTCTTTGTGCAGGCCCTGTGCTTCTGCCAACATGGTTGTGTGCGGTTGGGGAAAAATAATCAAAATTTAAAGGCTCGTTTTGCCCAGGAACTGGAACGGCTTTAACTAGACAAACACAGTGGTCAGAAGATGCCAGGATCTCACACAATTTTCTGTTCATTCTGTTCCATGACACTTGACAATTTCCAGTAAACAGCCCATCCCCTAGAGAGCAACCGCACAGGTAGAGACGGAGGATTTCCAATTTCAGGATGTCCCCAGTGCTGTGTCCTGGCTCTGTGTTTTTTGCTTTGTGTCCTAAAGGGCCTCAGGCCCACCCCAAGTGCCTCCCAAAGGCACAAGGAAAGCCAACAAGAAAGATGAAATAAACTGTAATCTCTCACGTATCTAAGATGCCTCTGACTCTGGATGTCCCAGGATGGAGGCTGTGGCCGGCAGAACCCGTCTGCCTGTGCACTGGGCCCAAACACATCTGTGCCATGATGCTGACTGCAGAGCCGAGCCGGGCCAAGCCGGGCTGAGCCGGGATCCATGCCAGAAGGTGAAAGTCTGTGGACACCCTTAAAATGCCTCTCCGGTATCGTTCCAATTAAATCTCGCCTGGTGTTCTGATTTTAATAACTTAATCTGGAATTTACACCTTGCCTTCTCTCCCAAAGGGCCTGAGGCAGCACACAATAAAAGTCTAAATGCAACAGGACAGTTAAAAATAAAGACAAATGATCAGAGGTGAGATAATCCTCCAGGAACCTGAGATAAGATGGTTATTGCGGCTGAGTGTTGAATTTGGCTCCAACTTTCTGGCAGCCAAGGTTAAAAAGAAAACAGTTACGACCGCCTGAAGGAAGGAAGGAAGAAGTAGGTACAAGTTCATGGGGCGAGCACAGCCCATTTCCTGGCACTGTATTCTGCGAGGGTCTAGCCTGCAGATCTTATCTCGGGCGACTAAGTCACAACCGAACAGCAGTCCTCCACAGAAGATGCTGAATCATTCTCCAGTTGGCAGTCTCAGCCCCAGAAGTGGGCTCTTGACAAAAGGTGAGGGCGTAATATTAAATTAAATTGCAACTCGGCACAGACATTTCTTCGAGAAGCCGGCTTAATGGGCCCAGACAGATGGGCTGCATTTGGACATATGGAGGCATGGGGAGAGTTCCAGGTGGAGGGAACAATTTAGTCAATAAATATTTATTGAATACTTACTTTGAGCCAGGCCCTGGCGGTGGGTGCTGGGACACACAGATGTCCTCGGCCTCTGAGGAGGTCACAGACAAGAGGGGACATGCCCACAGACAGACAATTACCAGTGTTGTGACCAGAATGAGGGACAGACAGATTGAGGTGGGAACACAGGACACGGGTGTCCAAGGCAGGCCAGTGGCTGCCGGAGAAGATGCTTCTAAGCTGCCTCTCAAAGGTCAAGTAGGAATTTTACATATGAAAATAGCATATTAGGGTAGGAAGGAGGGTGCTGGGGCAGAGGGGACAAGGCACAGAGGAAGAGAGAGTGTGATCCTTAAGGAGTGAGGAAAGGGAATGTGAGAGATGAGGCTGGGAGGCAAACGGGCAGATTATCAAAGACCTGCTGCTCTGTGCTAAGGAGCACAGGCTTTGCCCTCTAGCTCTGTGGTCCCCAACCCCTGGACCACAGCCTGCTATTGGTCTGTGGCCTGTTAGGAAATGGGCTGAACATCACCGCCTGAGCTCTGCCTGGGCCCAACCCCATGACACTCGACCCCCAGCCCCTGGTCCGTGGAAAAATTGTCTTCCATGAAACTGGGCCCTGGTGCCAAAAAGGTTGGGGACCACTGCTAGCTGATGGGGAGGATTTTCAACAGGAGAATGACCTGGTCAGCACTTCAGATGGTACAGCCTGGGAGGAGTTAGTTAGACTAATGGATGTGGCTCTTGGGTGACAGACCAGTGGCCAATGAGAGGCCCTCGCTGAGTCCCAGTGACCTGCCTGGGCCGTGGTCTATATCTGGCTGGGGCTCCAGACTGGCTGTCTGGGACATCATGGATGACTACAGGAGACCAAGACCTGTCTCACTGTCCAGGGCTGATGGCTTCGGCAGTGATGACCCGAATGTGACCCTCAGCATCAAAAGCCTTGGGCCACCAGGCCTGTGAGCAGCGCATGGAGCAGAGTGGACCCTGCTCCCTAGCACTCCCGCGGCCCTGGCCATTCTGATATCTTTTCATTTCCACATGAATAGTGTGAGGTGGAGCTGGGACAAGTGTTATGAAGATAACAGCTGCTTCCTGAAAGTGCCTGCTTTAGGATTGGCTTTTTTCCCAGAGCAACTGTAGAGGGAGGTAGAAGATAAGAGTTAAAATTATTTAAAACTCTATGTATTTGCCTCTTCCAATATCTGTTTCCATGGAGACATAACTAGTATAAGCCACCAGTTTCAAAGCCAAGTGTAGTTCCATGATTCCAAGTCCCCTGTTTGCTTCAACAAAAAAAAGAATGGTAAGACCATGGAATATGGAGGGAAGTTTGAAATACCCCTGTCCCAAACTGCCCTTAAAATGATTACTGCCCAAATGGCCAGAAAGCCACCAAAACCAGAGTGCAGGGAACTCCTGGTACATGTTTCTTGGCAGCCTGTGGGGACAGGCTTTCCGCCATTTCTGTCATGGCAGCTGTGGGTGACTAGACTGCACGTGACTCCCTTTCCTGTTGCAACCTGCCTGGGAAGTGCAGGAAGCCTCAGGATGGCGCCATGGTGGCTGCCCTGTGGCTCGCCTGGTGTTCAGTGTTCAGTGACCTTGGGTGCAGTCCGCCATGTTGCTTCATTTAAAGACCATTTCAGGATGGTCAGGGGAGGCAGGGTTGTTGGCCTGGTGTGGAAGGAAGGCTTGAGAAAAAATTAACCACCTTCCACCTAAGATCACGGGCTGTCTTCACCTCATCAGTATGAACTGAGTTTACTTTTGGGGAAAAATCATCCCAAATTATTTCCTTAAAAGAAAAAAATGCCATATGGAGGCATGAGTGTGCACACACACACACACACACACACACACGCACTGTCAGTTCTTGGTCCTAGTCTCACTTGATCTAAAAGCAGCATTTGACGCAGTTCATCAAAACTTCCTCCTTGAAACACTTTCTTCATTTGGTTTCCAAGATACCAAACTCATCTGATTTTCTTCCTATCTCTGGGCTTCTGCTGCTGCGGCCTACCTACCTCTTCAGCCTCCAATCACTGGCGGGATCCAGGGGCAGTCCCTGGTCCCCTTCTCTTCTCTATCTCTATGGCCACCCCTGCTGCCCTCACCCAGGGCTGTCAATGTCATCTACTTGTTGACCCAGCTGAGTTTCCACCTCCAGCCCACACCTCCCCTGAACTGCAGAGCAGTATGTCCAACACCCACTCACCATCACCGCCACTAGAGCAGCTGCTCAAAAAAGAGAGTTATTTTCCTTTCTTCCAAGAATACAAATCATATTTTAAAAACCTTTTTAACATACTTGGCAGGTTTACCCACACCTGCTATATCTGAAATGCAGACACAGCCAATCTTCCCATCAGACTCTGTAATGTGGAGGAAGGG
Organism: Lepilemur ruficaudatus; assembly: GCA_963574885.1. Taxonomy (NCBI): domain Eukaryota; kingdom Metazoa; phylum Chordata; class Mammalia; order Primates; family Lepilemuridae; genus Lepilemur; species Lepilemur ruficaudatus. The sequence goes on from CAUYRT010031333.1 coordinate 45,291, forward strand.
CTGAGATGTTCTGCAGGAGCCCTGAGCCAGGTCACGGGACACCTGTCAATCCTCACCTGGGTCTAGGTCATTTGTCTCTGGAGACCTCTCCCTCCTTCTTCAAATGATCCCCGTGGGTGGGTGGCTCTTTCTTGACCTTCTTCCTAGGGACAGCTCTTTCTCCTGTCCCCTGACCCGTGCTGGCTCTCTCTCCTGGCTACCTCCTACCTTACTGACCCCAGAATTCTCCCTCCCTGGCTCCTCCTCCTGTGCCCATCACTGCTTAGTTGCTCAGGGGTTCCTAGGGCTCTGATCTGGATCTCACTACTGACTGCACCCACACTCTCAGGTCACATACTTATTCCCGTGACTCCCATCCTCAACGTGCTAACTAACCCTCTCCCCACAAATCTCTATCTACTGGACAAACTATCTTTTGTCTCCAGGAACCTGAATCCAATTTCTCAAGTCCCTTTGCCCAGAAGGCCCCCAGGTGTCTCAAACTTATGACTAGAAATGAACCTTCACGTTGCCTCCCAAGCCCATTCTCATTCTGTATCCTGCCTCAATGAAGAGGTCTGCCATCTGCCACCCAGGCAAAAATCTGTGCATTGCCCTGATGCCTCCTTGTCCCCACCCCTTATAGTCAGTTAATTACCAAGTCTTGTCATGTCTGTTTCCTAAATATCTCCAAAATCCACTCACTTCTCTGTTCATATTGCCACTGCCCTGGTGTAGGTCACCCTCAGCTGCTGCCTGAATTACTGCAAAAATATCTAGCAGTCTCTGGGCCTCCAGCTTCACCCCTCCATCTGTTCTCACTCTGCAGCCAGGGCAGATCTGATCATGTCACTCCCCTGATGAAATATCTTTAATTTTGAAGTTTAAACTCTTCTTAGCACACAAGGTCCCTAATGATCTGGGCTCTGCCGTGTCACCATTTGACTTTCCTGTCATTTCTCCAAGGGCACCCTCAGCTTTGGCCATCAGAACTATTTCATAACATTTAAAAAAAAACTTTTTTAAGAAAAAGCAAGATATAATGGTAAGAAACTAGATTGGGAGCAAGGTAAGGGTGTGCCCTCTCACCACTCCTATTCAACATCATACTGGCAGTCCTAGCCAATGTAGTAAGTCAAGAAGAGAAAATAAAATGAATACAGATTGGGAAAGAAGAAATAAAATTGTCTCTGTTTGCAAATGACATGACTATCTATGTAGAAAGTCCCAAAGAATCAATACAAAAACTCTCGGAACTAATAAGCAAGTACAGCAAGGTTGCAGGATACTGGGTTAACATGCAGAAGTCAATTGTTTTCCTATATGCAGGCATACCTTGAAGATAGTGCAGGTTAGGTTCCAGACCACGGCAATAAAGTGAATATTGCAATAAAGCAAATCACGTGAAAGTTTTAGTTTCCCAGTGCATATAAAAGTTATATTTACACTATACTATAGTCTATTGAGTGTGCAATCGCATTATGTGTAAAAAAAAAACTATGTGTGTACCTTAATTAAAAATACTTTATTGTAGCCGGGTGCGGTGGCTCACGCCTGTAATCCTAGCATTCTGGGAGGCCGAGGCGGGTGGATTGCTCAAGGTCAGGAGTTCGAAACCAGCCTGAGCAAGAGTGAGACCCTGTCTTTACTATAAATAGAAAGAAATTAATTGGCCAACTAAAGATATATATAGAAAAAAAAAATGAGCCGGG
>CAUYRT010031334.1:0-33240 GCA_963574885.1 Lepilemur ruficaudatus
GTCCCAGCTACTTGGGAGGCTGAGGCAGAAGGATCGCTTGAGCCCAGGAGTTTGAGGTTGCTGTGAGCTAGGCTGACGCCATGGCACTCTAGCCCGGGCAACAGAGTGAGACTCTGTCTCAAAAAAAAAAAAAAAAAAGGCTAAAGATTTAACTCCCCAACATTTAAAAATCAGGACATGTCTAACAAAATATTTCTGGCTTTTCTTGAAAAATAGGAAGAAAAGTGAATCTGAGTAGGGGCTCTTCCGTCTACATGGGGTCTCTACTCTCCAGTTCTCCTCAGTCCCCACTAGCCAGTCTCACTCCTTTCTGTTACCTGCCTGGTAACAGGTTTTAGAAGTTATGACCCTAATTTAAAATATTCAAAAGTTTGGTTTTAAGAATAATTTTTAGTACATTCAAATTCTTTCCTGACAGAATCACATCTCTGAAACAAATAGCTTCAGTAGTCACCTTTACAAATATACCAAATTAATTCAACTGTATTACAACTAACCACTAAGGGTGACTTATTAGATTAACAAATAGTGAATTTTACTTACTACGTTCTCCTTTGTCTTTTTTGAACTGATAGTAAATCTCTGTGATGCAATTTAATAGGACTTGTAGCTTTTCTACACTATTTAAGGAAGAAAAACCCAAATAAATTAACTGAATTAATGTGAAAAAGGACATTTAATCAGAAGAGTAGAAACTACCCATAAAGCTATAACCTACTTTCGATCTTTTGGATGAGTGCCTTCCTGATGTGCCCACGCATCTGCCAGCAATCCACCTGGAGACAATCTGCTGTCGATATCCTGAAGATTGGTCTCTATTGTTCCCTGAGAACTGGAAAGCTAAACAAAACCAACAGGTTCAGATCCAGACTGTCAAAAGTCAGAAACGATCATCACAATGCCAATGGAGTCTGAAGTCTGGACCACATTCGTTTGTAGATTACTTCAATTCAAAGACAGAGTAATTATTTCCATCTTTAAGTACAGGAGAGTTTCTTAGGTTGATTTCCACCAAGAGTACGGTATTGATGATAAAACATGAGACTAACTAGCATTAATACATTTTATAAAATATTTCATATAATAAATACCCTTAAAAAACATGTAAAATACTTTCAATCTTCTATTTCCTTATCTGTAAAAAAATGACTAATACTCTATTTCAAAGCATTATTGTGAAAATTAAATAGGAGAACCATTAGCATAGTGCCAACTATAAAGCGTAGATATATCGGATTTGTGCTTTTCTTGTTTAGAGGCCAAAAGTAACCCCTCTCAAAAACAGAAAATGAAAAGAAACCTCATTGAAGATCCTGTTCATTTTAAGCTTAGTAAACTTATCTACCACAGAACTGAGTACAGTATTTGTACAACTTATGAAGAAGAAAGGATGAAGGTCAGACTTAAAGGATAAATATGGTCAGATATTTAAGAGGCTCTGATACACACTATTGCTTTTCAGAAAAAGTTGTAAGTGGCAGTTGATGCTGTCACTACCAACAAACAAGGGTGCCCCCACCCCCTTTTTTTGAGACAGAGTCTCACCATTGCCCGGGCTAGAGTGAGTGCCATGGCGTCAGCCTAGCTCACAGCAACCTCAAACTCCTGGGCTCAAGCAATCCTTCTGCCTCAGCCTCCCGAGTAGCTGAGACTACAGGCATGCGCCACCATGCCCAGCTAATTTTTTCTATATATTTTTAGTTGGCCATTTAATTTCTTTCTATTTATAGTAGAGACGGGGTCTCACTCTTGCTCAGGCTGGTCTCAAAGTCCTGACCTTGAGTGATCCACCCACCTGGGCCTCCCAGAGTGCGAGGGTACCCTTTTTAACCACACTCTTGTCAACACTGACATTATAATTTTTTAAGCCTTGATAATTTGAAAGACAAAAATAGTATCTTGCTGTTATAACAATTATCATATAACAGAGCAATTTTCTATTAATAGTGGGTTTGAGCACTTTTTCAAGTTTGCTCATTAGATATACTTTTTCATTTGTAAATTATCTCTAAATGTTCTTTGCTTATCTATTTATTGCATATTTTATATTTATCAATTTGTATGACCTATTTTTATTAAAAACCCTTTATCACATTTCCCCAACTTATTTGCTAGCAATTTTTTAATAGAGATCTTAAATTTTTATATTGTCAAATATAGCTTTTTTCATGTTTTATGTCTTTAACATTAATGTTTAGAGTGTGTTAAATTACACACCCAATATATGGAAATAGTTTATGAAAAAGGTCACTTCTTACAGTATTACATAGAAGAGTGAAAAATAACAAGCAACCCGAAGGACCCACAATAGAGAAATAATGAGTAAGACTGTAACAAATCCATTGGCTGTAATGTTACATCTATTAAAAAAGTAGTAGTACCAAAAAAACCCTAGGAAATGCCTATACTATAACGTTATACAAGAAATAAAAATAACAATTACATGTTTGCACAGTAATAATCATTCAATAATATGTATAAAAGAAAATGAAAATAGTGGTTGTCTAAACTTTAGCAGTATCAGAATCACCTGGAGGGCTTTAAAAAGGGCCCTCGCTGGACCCTAGCACCAGAGTATCTGACTCAATAGGCCCAAGGTGGGGCCCCAAAATTTGCATTTCTAAAAAATTTCCACGTGAGGCTGCCAATCCAGGGGCCACTCTGAGAGGCACTGCTGCAGGACGATGAACAAAACTTTTCATGAACTATTTTTGGGTGGTGAACCTAAGTGGTATCTTTTTTACTTAACAAAGTTTATTTCTGTAGTGGGGGAAAAAATTTTAAGCTCTCCATTAGGAAAAAAGCCACAACTCAACAGGTTATGAGGAACCTGTAATCTAGTGAAAGCAACTGATGTGAAGTTAGAAGTCCTGATGACATAAGCCTCTGTGACCTTAAGCCATTTAATCATCTATGCTTTGATTCTCACAAGAAATCTAAGTCTCACCATGTTGTAAAAATTAGAAATACTTTAGGCTCCCCCAAAAGAAAACATATAATTTTGACTGAATGTTCTGAAATGATACTGGCACTGGAAATGAATGTCCATTTGGCCTATGTGCTGATAAGTCAAGTTCTAAGACAAAAGCAGAGAAAGAATACAAAATACTGACAACAATAAGGCTGCCTATATTTAAATGCAGACAACTACTGGGAAAGACTTCTTGTTTTCTGATTTTTTTTTTTTTTTTGTGAGACAGAGTCTCACTCCCCTACCCGGGCTAGAGTGAGTGCAGTCGCATCAGCCTAGCTCACAGCAACCTCAAACTCCTGGGCTCAAGCGATCTTTCTGCCTCAGCCTCCCAAGTAGCTGGGACTACAGGCATGCACCATCATGCCTGGCTAATTTTTCTATATATTTTAGTTGTCCAATTAATTTCTTTCTATTTTTAGTAGAGACGGGGTCTTGCTCTTGCTCAGGCTGGTTTTTTGAACTCTTGACCTTGAGCAATCCGCCCGCCTTGGCCTCCCAGAGTGCTAGGATTACAGGCGTGAGCCACAGCGCCGGCATTGTTTTCTGACTTTTAAATCACTTTCTACAGCAATGTTTTTCAAACTTTTTGGACCATGATTCATAGCAAGAAATTCATGTTGTTTTAACCCAGTAACATTTAAAGTGTATATATAACTGAACCAAAAGTTTCATGAACAGCGATTTCCTTATTATATGTGATGCATTCTGACATTTTCTATTCTAGTCCATTTAAAACACTGCTGATTACAATGTACTATACTTTACATTCATGACTCTTTTTTTTTTTTTTTGAGACAGAGTCTTGTTCTGTTGCCCAGGATAGAGTACAGTGGCATCACCATAGTTGACTGCAACCTCAAACTCCTGGGCTCAAGCAATCCTCAAGCTGAAACTACAGGTGTGTGACATAATGTCTAGCTAATTTTTCTATTTTTAGTAAAGATGAGGTCTTGCTCTTACTCAGGCTGGTCTCGAACTCCTAAGCTCAAGCAATCCTCCTGCCTCAGCCTCCCAGAGTGGTAGGATTACAGGCATGAGCTACTATGCCTGGCCTCATGCCTCATATTTTGAAAATTATTGTTCTAGATCTAAAACTCAGGAAAAGAAATGACTAAACATCAGCCTAAGCTAAAAAGATAAGAAGGACATCATATCAAGTTCCTTTCACATTTAACATCCATTTTATAAAAGAACACTTTAAATACTAAAAGCTTAAGTATTTGGTATTACACAAATTGTACAATATTAGTATTGGAGTACAGTATTTTATTTATCTCATTTATTTGGTACAACAACCGATGACATGAGCAGCATAAGAAACTGACCATTTTCAAGAAAAAGAAACCAAGGATGTAAAGAATTAAAGGCCTTGCTTAAGTAGCCAGCCAGGGGTAGGTAGGTAAATAGGGGCAGATCTGGGATAAGGAATCAGCTCTCACAATATATAATATGTATACCCTTCTACAATATATTTTTTTAAATTAAAAAATTTTTTTTTTTAGAGACAGAGTCTTGGGCTGTTACCCAGGCTTGAGTGCAGTGGTACAGTAATAGTTCACTGTAACCTTGAACTCCTGGGCTCAAGTGATTGATCCTCTGTGTCAGCCTCCTGAGTAGCTGGGACTATAGGCACGTACCACTACACCTGGCTAATGTTTCTATTTTTGTAGAGGCAGAGTTTTGCTATGTTGCCCAGGCTGGTCTCAAACTCCTGGCCTCAACTGATCCTACCTTGGCCTTCCAAAGCACTGGGATTATAGGCATGAGCCACTGTGCCTGGCCTTATAATACATTTTATTTTATTTTTTTTGAGACAGGGTCTTGCTCTGTCGCCCAGGCTAAAGTGCAGCAGCATCATTGTAGCTCACAGCAACCTCAAACTCTTGGCTTGAGTGATCCTCCTGCCTCAGTCTCCTGAGTAGCTGGGACTATAGGCAAGCGCCACCATGCCCAAATAATTTGTCTATTTTTAGTAGAGATGGGGTCTCACTCTTGCTCAGGCTGGTGTTGAACTTCTGGCCTCAAGTGATCTTCCTGACTTGGCCTCCCAGAGTGCTAGGATTACAGGTGTGAGCCACAGCTCCCTGACTGAATACATTTTAATAAGAGATCCAGAGACTGCCTGAAATGCTTTTGTATTTTTCAGCAGAGACTTGTATTCTAACTGCTTTTTCTAGTTATAGAAATGATTCACTACCTTGAGGATCCCAAATCTTTCTTTTCATTTTACAAGAGATCTGATAATATTTTCCTAATGTGCATCTATTTCTAAACAAGTTTAAGCACTCTGATTCAACTGCACGTCAAATTTAAATTACATTTATGAACTTGCTTTAATTGCCAGAGCAGCAACATAAGAGCATTACAGATTCAAAAACAGAGGGAGAGAGAGAGCAGAGAGGTTTAAAGTACATGCATTTGGAAATGTGATAAAGAATTTCATGGCACTAGGGGTATTTAAATATTATAAGGAAATTCCTAAAGATGGGAAAGGCTACTTTTTCTCTCAAGTTATAAACACCGTTTCTTTAGGAAAGTTTAAATCTAATGTTGTCAGCAAAGGAACAGATTATGGGTTTATAATTTTCATAACTTTATAAATACTTACTCTCAACAATTTGGTGTGTATGTCTGAAATTTCACCTAACTCTGCTGCTTCTAGGTTGATCTTCATCAACTTTTCATATCTGAATGAACAGAAAGTCATAAGAAAAAATTGAGTATAATGAATACATAGATTTTTAAAGATGTTTTAAAAATTATATTTGAGTTTTTATCATAACCATTTAAGAATTAAAAATTGATTCAAAGTCTGTAAGCCAGCAGATTCTAAGAAAACTTTGATGCCTTCCTAAAGAAGGAATTTTGTATACTTGGAGAATTAAGAGATAAAACAGAAAGACAAATTCAGTTCAAATAATCTGATGTCAGGATAATAGTAAGAATACTAGATATGAGAATTAATGGAGGTCAATAGTAAATACTGATTTCATTTATCATATTTTATCTGCAGTACAAATAGTATAGTCTAGAAAGAGGGCAGTTTAAAATATCATTCTGTCTCAAAAGACTTTTTCATAGTGGGGCACAGTGGCTCACCCCTGTAATCTCAGCACTTTGGGTGGCCGAGGCGAGAGGACTGCTTGAGCCCAGGAGTTCAAGACCAGCCTGGCCAACATAGCAAGACCTCATCTCTACAAAAAAATAAAAAAATTAGCCAGATGTACGTCTGTAGTGCCAGGTACTTGGGGAGGCTGAGGCAGGAGGACTGCTTGAGCCTAGGTGTTTGAGGTTGCAGTGAGCTATGATAATGCCATTGTACTCTAGCCTGGGCAACAGAGTGAGACCTAGGCTTAAAAAAAAAAAGACATTTTCTAGAATAAGATTAATAAGAGTAAACTAAAAGTAAAAATTCCTAAAATTCTAAAAATACTACCAAAAAGCTGTTCTAGAATACTGCTTCCTATTTCCTTTGTTGATTACAGGTTTTATATTTTCCAATTCAGAGTTTCTGCTTTACAAGATAAAAATGAGATGTTGCTTCCTCCCACTACCTTTTCCTTCATGAAGGCTGGGAGAAAATGCTACTAAAGAGACGGTGTTCATTTCTTACTGAGAAAACTGGTATTCTGCCTTTGTGATGAAGTAATCCCTAATCTAAGGCTTTTCTTTAATATAATACAAACACTTGCACAGTATGCCATATTATGTCAAGGATAACTAAAGAAATTAAACAGAAATGGAACATTTGATATTTTAACCACTACTAGTAAGGAAGTAATCTACTCACACTTTCACAGTTTTTTCAATGTTTCTGATGCAGAAATCCAATGTGATCACAACTTCTGTCTTTTTGTGAACAGTTTCATTGTAATCATCTTTGACTAATTCGCTAAAAAAAATATTATTCCTGTTAGTTTATCTAAGGAATTAATTTTTTCTTGTCTATCACTAATTACACTGCAGTGCTACTGTTCAACCACATTTTATAACATTTTTGACATATTATGAAAGCCAATTCAAATTTTTGGGGAATACTAGTATTAAAAGCATTTCTGTGACCTTTATATGTATCTGAGGTACTTATATTTTCAAAAACCATTACTACTTATTAAGGTTAATAATTTAGAAACCTAAGGCATTGAAATTATATTAAGATATAAAAATTAATCTACACACATTCCTAATCTGAAAATCTGAAACCTGAAATGCTCCAATGAGCATGTTGCCTTTGAGTATCATGTTGGTGCTCAAAAAGTTTCAAACTTTGGAATATTTTGGATTAGGAATGTTCAACATGTAATATTGTCTCTGAAGAAGAATGACATAGTAATATATAATGGAAGGACTTTTGGTCCCTATGAAGCATCAACAGACAAAGGCCTGAGGCCTGTTTTGGTATGTCCCATGAGCTAACATTACATTTTTTGTAGGTTGTAAGAACAGGCTGGGCGTGGTGGTTCATGCCTGTAATCCCAGCACTTTGGGAGGTGGAGGAATCGCTTCTGTCCAGGAGTTTGAGACCAGCCTGAGCAACATAGCAAGACCCTGCTTGCTACCCAAAATTTAAAAAATTAGCCAGGCACAATGGCATGCACCTGCAGTCCTAGCTACTCAGAAAGCTGAGGCAAGAGGATTACTGGAGCCCAGGAGTTTGAGGTTACAGTGAGTTATGCCTGTCACTGTACCCCAGCCTGAGCAAGAATGAGACCTTGTCTCAAAAAAAAAGTTGTACAAAGTAGTCTACCTTAAAACTATTTTTTCATGACTTATTAAACCATAAAATGTTAATAAAGGTAATAAAAGCATTATGGATCAGTGACTGGGTAAGTAACCACAAGACAAAATGAAAGCTATTAGCACACTTCAGTTTTTCCAGAAACTAGTAAAAACGAAGCTTCTTAGTAGATCTAGAAAAGCATAGGCTTAGAAACTGGATTTATGAACACAGTGAAAAAAATTATAAGCACAAATTTATGAGTTTTACATAATGCTAACAGAAAAAAATAAGAGCCTAAAAAAATATAACAATGATGAAGGGGTTCTTCATCATTTTTGCAAGAAGTGATGGGTACGAGGTGGGTACACATAAATTGCCCAAAGCATCAAAGCCCAAGGGCAGTGAGGTAAGCACAGAAAATACAGTTTTGAGCATCTGTTGGCCATAAGGCCATTACTATGTGTGTACTAAATTCAAAAGTTTTGAATGATGTAGAACGATAAGCATAATTCTCAAAAGAGATCCCTTTATTTTCCACTTCTATCAAGTGAAAAGATGACATCTATAAATCATGAAAAGTAAAAAGAGGTAAAAATTATATCCATCTTACATTCCTTAGGGTCACTTTCAGGAAGAGAATACTTAACTAGATCAATATTCTGATCCAGAATAACTATATAAGTGATTCAGTTAACAGAAAATTAGCTTTTAAATTGCTTGTCATGGTGAGATTCTGTTTATATGAAATGTCTGCAATAGGCAAATCCATAAAGTATATTAGCGGTTGCCTAAAGCTGGGAGGTTTGGAGGGAAATGGGAGTGTTTTGGGATGATGAAAATGTTCTAAAATTAGCAGTGATGGTTGCACAACTCTGGTTTCGAACTCCTGACCTTGAGCAATCCACCCGCCTCGGCCTCCCAGAGTGTTAGGATTACAGGCGTGAGCCACCGCGCCCGGCCTTTGGTTGCACAACTCTGAACATACTAAAAACCAGTGAACTGTGCATGTAAATGGGCAAATGACATAGTATGTAAATTATATCTCAATAATGCTATTTAAAAAAAGGCAAGTGTATACTTCATTTTGGGGAAAAAGGTAGGACATGGAAGAAGGTTCTAAGGACTTAAACCCTAGAAAGTACAAATAGCAGATTATAACAAGCCAAAGCTTTCCAACATAGTGAAATGACAACCAGGTCAAGGTCCTTGAAAAGGACTTCATTTGCTATCACATCATACAGTGTGGGATAAGTTTTAAAATTCAGATATTTGTCCTGTCTCACAAAGTTATTGTTGGACTCAAATGAAAAAATAGCTGTTAAATGTTTTCTACACTAAATGTGAAACAAATGTATTATGATAATCAAGCCCCTGACCCTAACTAGTCTGAAGAGGTAAAATAACATGACGGAGTGATTACAAAGTTTTTAATGAGGTCTTTGTGAAGATCCATTTTCAAAAGTCAATTACTTACATCAACCATCGTATCCCCTTTCGAGTTAATTCCTGATAAAGCAGCAAGGTACTGGCAATTCTACAGGCATAACACACAACCCCTGTTACTGCCTAATAAAGAAATTAAAAAATGTCAATATTTGGTGCTAATTGTGGTACAGGGTAAGAAAAAGTTTACACAGAATTTTCCAAGTTTATACATTTCTATCAGGTTAATCAAAAACGTAACAATAGACTGCAACTTTCTTATTGGGGAAAAAAAAAAGTAACAAACCACTAATTTCTAAAAGCTAAGAATAGATATAACTATAATAAATATTTCATCCTTAATATTATCTAAACATGCACCGTCTCAATAGGAGAATTCTCTTATAATGAGTTAAAGAAAGGATAAAAGGTAAATAAGAATACAAAATAACTTGGAAAGAGTATCAATTTAAGTGAATAATTTCCTAAGTCACATAGGCATATATAAAGACACAAGATATTTTATTGCTTTCACTACTGATAGGATAATTTAAATTCAGATATTTACATAGTAATTCAATTAAATACTAACCTTAGCCATGCTAGCATCCCCATCTAAATCATAACGTTGATGCACTTTAGGAAGGGAAACTGAAATATAAAGTAAAGTACTTAAAATGAGAAATAAATTTTGGAAAAAATTACTTTATCCCTATATAGTAAACAGAACGTCTAAACATTAGTGACAAAACTCTTTAATGTACTTTCCCCAGTTTAAAAAAACTAATTGAAACAATAATGCTCATTCTCTAACAAATTACCTTCAATATTTCTAAGGAGTTTCATTTTTCCTTAAATATATTCTGACAAAATGAGCTTAATGTTTCTCTTTACATCTAAATCAAATCCCAAAGTTTCAAACAGGAACGTAAAAATCTGGTTAATTCATTTTTTCTACCAGTAGAATAAATAATTTAAAAGATTCCAAAAATGCAGGTCTAATTTTTCTTAGACTCTAAAGCTTGACACAATGTCCTATAAATACGGATGCAATAAACGTTTGTTGAAATTTATAATACAAAAGGTTATTTTGAAAGTCAGCAAAATACTTGAAGCACAGTTATAGTAAAACATACATGACAAATTATTTTACCGTTGTATGAAACAAAATATTTGAAGTCAAATTATGTCTCTAAAGCTTTTCAATTTTATTACTACTCTCTTTCAACTACAGTAATTCATAAAACTTTAATATTTATGAAAGTTCTACATTAATGTCATCATCAACTTTATGAAGATGATAATCATTTCCACAATGACAGGTTTTGTTTTTTTTAATGGCTAGTAAAACAAGAAAAATCCCAACTTACTTTTTTCGTATATTAACCCTATGGTATTCAGAGGTTCCCGGCTTACTACAACGATGGGATTTTCCTCAGTAGTTTTAGGGAAATGCTGTGCCAGTCTTCCAGGTTCTAGGACTAAGCGTCGTCCTTCATAGATAAGTTCTTGATTTGAAGAAATAATTTTGGTTTGTTTATACACCAGTTCATGAAATACAGTAGCACTGTGTGAGAAAAATGCAAAAGGACAATATAATTGGGGACAAAATGAGAGGCAAAATCTTTTTTTTAATGATGAGTGCAACAACATCCATTTCTAATTCATATTTCCAAGATCATAACCAGTCCCTACAAGCACTGCTTTGTTAATGTGGATACCACAGTCCATTAAACTGAAAATTCTACATAATCTGTCCATGTAAGAATCAATTTGAAAATATTTTTGTGTTTGGATACCTCTGTAATATATAAAATTCTTAATATTTAAAGATGGGAAACCAATATAGCAGAGAGGTTAACAGTACTGACTTAAGTCAGATACCTGGGTTCGAATCCCAGCTCTTCTACTTACTTGCTATGTAACAGTAAGTGACTTAACTCTTTTATGCTTGGTTTCCTCATCAGTAAAATGGGAACAGTAATGGTACCTACCACACGGAATTGCTGTGAGGATTAAACAGCTTAAATACATAAAGAACTGACAACAGTACTTGCAACATGACTGTATGTTTGTTAAATAAGTTAATAAAACTTAAGTATTTTCAAAATGACGTTCTGGGGGAAAGATAAGATTCTTCCTGAATAGATGTCTATGAAATCAAAGAAATGTTTCTGCAACAATGTTGTGATCTGGCTCTGCCACAAGCCTCTGTTTTGAGTGCTACTGTATTTCATCAACTAGCTCAGGCTTTGGAGAACTTTTTAAGAATACTTTTAGAATGAAAATAATGGCCAGCTAACTATGATGCATGTTGCTTCAGGCTATTAAGTAGCAAAATAAACACAAATGATATATTGTAATCTAATGTTATATTAATATTACTATATTTATATTCATAGTATATTAGACATATTTAGATGTTAATATTTAAAACTTTTTATCTCATTGCTTTTGTTCCTTAATTACTAATAAAAGTCCTTTTCTTGAGTTTTATGAAGCATCAAAAATGCTATTTGAATTTGGTCAAAATACAAACTAAGGCACGTAGCATGGGCATGTTTTTCCCCCTTCATTTTAAAAAACACTTTGAGATCACTGTAGATTCACATGCAGTTCTAAGAAATAAGACAGAGAGATGCCATATACTCTTCATCCAGTTTCCCCCTATGGTACCATCTTGCACACAGTGAACTATCACAACCAGGATACTAACACTGATACCTAACTTCCTCAGATTTCCCCAGTTTTACATGCAAATGTATATGTGTATGTGTGTTATGTACAGTCATGTGCTGTTTAATGACAGGGATATGTTCTGAGAAATGCATCATTAGGCGGTTTCATTGTTGTATGAACATCATAGAAAGTACTTACACAAACCTAGATGGTATAGTCTACTACACTTAGGCTATATGGCATCGAGCCTATTGCTCCTTAGGCTACAAATCTGTATAGCATGTTACCATACTGAATACTGTGGGCAATTATAACACAATGGTAAGTATTTGTGTATCTAAACATAGAAGTACAGTAAAAATATGGTATTATAATCTTATGGGGTCACCCTCATATACAGGGTCTGTTGTTGACCAAAATGTCATTATGTGACACAAGTCTACATTTATAGTTATATGCAGTTTTATCACATTAGATTTTTAAAAATCACATGAGTATTATGTGTTTTTGTTTATATAAAACAAATCTTATTTTCCCAGCACCCACTAAGTACTTTATGCCACAAATGCAAATAACTACACTACCGATATTTAAAACTTAGGCTTTAATATTTTTAAAATGACAGGACAGTGTTCTTAATAAAACTACCTCATTTATTAGTAGATGCCATCTGTGGTTATGTGATTATATAATTTAAAATATGGCACAGAAATTAAAGTAGTCTTGTAAAACTTGCAGTTTAAGAATAAGCTAATTTACCTGTAAATTTTAGAAAATTAGAAAACCAATTCTTTTAATCCAAAGAAAGGGAATTTACTAAGCACTTAAACTTTTTTTTTTTAGAGACAGAATCTTACTTGGTTGTCAAGGGCAGAGTGCAGTGGCATCATCATAGCTCACAGCAACCTCAAACTCCTGGGCTCAAGATGCCTCAGCCTCCTGAGTAGCTGGAACTAGAGGCATGCACCACCATACCCAGCTAATTTTTCTATTTTTTTTTTTTTGAGACAGAGTCTCGCTTTGTTGCCCAGGCTAGAGTGAGTGCCGTGGCGTCAGCCTAGCTCATAGCAACCTCAAACTCCTGGGCACAAGCAATCCTTCTGCCTCAGCCTCCCAAGTAGCTGGGACTACAGGCATGTGCCACCATGCCCAGCTAATTTTTTCTATATATTTTTAGTTGTCCAATTAATTTCTTTCTATTTTTAGTAAAGACGGGGTCTTGCTCTTGCTCAGGCTGGTCTCGAACTCCTGACCTTGAGTGATCCACCCGCCTCGGCCTCCCAGAGAGCTAGGATTACAGGCATGAGCCACCGCACCCGGCCAAATTTTTCTATTTTTTGTAAAGACGGGGTCTCCCTCTTGCTCAGGCTGGTCTTGAACTCTTGGCCTCAAGCTATCCTTCTACTTTAGCCTCCCAAAGTGCTAGGATTATAGGTGTGAGGCACTGCACCCAGCCCCTTTACGTTATTATTAAGATATTATGCCATTCTTTGGTAATTTTCTAAGTGGGAAGTAGGTGTCTTTGGTGAAGCTGAGGTATCTTTTCTACTTCCTCTTAGGAAAATATTTCATATATAACACAGTATATTGATATAAAAAGAAAATACAAAGAGGTACTTACGTATTATAGCTATGAATATAAATCTTATGAGCTGTCATTTGTTGCAGTGAGAAAACATGAATTATCATTCGGTGAAGTATATCACTAGTTTCTGCAAAAAACTGGTCAAAACCCCAACACTTTTCCTGATCTGCTTCAAGGATATTTGCAAGAACAGGGGTAAGTAGAACCTGAAGACCCCTAAAATAGTATTGAAAAAAATTAGTTGGACAGTGAATATGTTATATTTTGTCCAGGTACAAAATCATATTTATCAACAAATCAAAGGAATTGCTATTATTGTTAGATTAGATTAATTTAAAAAAATCTGTCAACTTTTCAGAAAGCCAAATAACCTTTAATATCACTTGTCAATGAATCAAGGACTATGACATTTTTATGTTAACTTCTCTTTTACTGATTATTTTCTTGATTCTCTCCAGGTTTCCTCACTTTTCCAAACACATCGTAATATTGTATACTCATGCCTAACCAGGTGAGATCAGTTGATTGGAACCAGATGGTCATGAGGATAAGGTGGGGTCTCGTTGTGTTGCCCAGGCTGGAGTGCAGTGGCTTCCTCACAGGCACCATCACAGCACTGTGGCCTTGGACACCTGGACTCCAGGGGATCCTCCTGCTTCAGCCTCCAGAATAGTTGGGACCATAGGCATGTGCCATTGTGCCTAGCTTTAATGTCCTTTTAATATAGTCCTTAATATATAATTTTATATGTTGAATTTATATGCCTTTTGTAGTATACTTCACTTGATCTTGGCCAAAAGGCCGAGAAGCAATGTAGTATTCTTCTTTAGGAAGTAAGATTACTATAATAATCTAGCAATTAAAAGGTTACATACTTTTTAAAAACGTGAGTGGAAGGACCTTTATTCTTTCCAGCTTTCATAAAGCCTGTTCAAATAGATTCCTAATTATGGAATTTCAAATAGCCTTCAAAATATACATTTGGCTATGTGACAGACACTGGAATAATTCCTTGTCTGTTAACGGTTTTTAAAGTATATGGTGGATATTTTTTATTTTTGCCTAATAGGTATTCATTCTCCCTCTTTTTTTTAAGAGTCTCCAAACCCTTCCTCTCTCTTACCACCACTCCCTGTGCACAGATGGACATGAGAGCCAAGTTTGGTTATTATGATTACTTAGAGGTGGCCAGGTGGTAGCGTAAGTTAGTTCAATGAGAATAAGTCTTTGCTAAAACAATTGGGAAAAAAAGTCTTTCTTACCACTAGGCTTTCAAAGTCGGGAGAATGTTAGTCTTGGAATGCCAGCAGCCATCTTGTGGCTGCCAGGAAAAAGTCTGACTGAGGGTGAAGAAAAATCAGAGAAAAACAGATCTGAACAATGGAAAGAGAACAAGTCTTGATGACACAGTCTCAGTGCAAGGATTTACCTGGGCTTTAAGTCATATACACATGTGAACTTTTAATTACAAAGCCAATCTATTTCCTTTTTCACTTAAACCAGCTGGATTAGATTTCTCTCACTTGCTGCCCAGTCTTGACTAATATATATAAGAAAAGTTTTTTTGCAGCCCATTTTTTTATTTTATATATATATAGAGAGAGAGACAGATAGATATAGATATTTTAAGAGTTGGGTCTCACTATGTCACACAGGTATGCTCATAGCATGCTGCTTTGAGCTTCTGGGTTTAAGTGATCCTCCCACCTCAGCCTCCAGTGTAGCTGGGACTACAGGCATGTACCACTGTGCCTGGCATCATTACAATTTTAGTGGTTATTTTCATTGCTGACTTATAGTACCTAAAGTCCTTACTATTTAAAACAAAAAAATTATATACTTTCTGGTACCTAACCAATTTTTATCAAAGAATTTACAACTTGGTATGCTAAAGACTGATTAGATAGATAAGGCCTGTTACCCTCCAGAAATATGCTGTAGTTCAGATCATCAGGTATTATTGATTCTGAGTTTCAGCAATATAATTATTAATCAGCAAGTGTTCATTTCCTGATTTCCTTACATTTTATCAGTTTTTCCTGAGATCCCCCAAAGGAATATTTTCTAAATCAAAATTTAACACAAATCTCTATAATAATCTTTAATTTCTGCTCTCCAATACAATCTTAGTAATCTAGTTGCATGACGCATTTTATTCTGGAAACTTTTTTAAAAACACCACACACAAAAAAACTGTTAGAACAGTGGTTTTTGCAGTACTAGAACTCTTGGTTTAAATGAATTTTCATAGAATCCAATATATAAAATGATAAAGTGGTATTTTGTTAGTTTGCTTTATACATTTATGTTGAAAATAATACAAAAAGCAATCACAATTTATAATAGGTGCTTAGCCAATATCGCATAACCTATGTCCACTTATGGATTATATAACTACCACACTTAGGAAAAGTAGAAATTAATTCAGTAATCACAAATCCTATATATTGATGACTGTCTTGGCTTTATTTCCGGAGTGAAATCTAAAATAATTTACTTTCTACTTTTAATTTCTTATACCTTAATTCTTTCTTTGCGATAATAGGATTATCTGACAATATAATTTTTTTGAGTTCTGGCTGCTAAATCAATCAAGACCCACATGAACATTTGAAACGCTGGAAAAAGTACTAGGAAACTATTTATCACCTTTTGGATAATGTGAATATTTTTAAAAAATGGTAACAGGCCAGGCGCGGTGGCTCACGCCTGTAATCCTAACACTCTGGGAGGCTGAGGTAGGAGTTTGAGTTCTATTTTGTTTGAGTTCAGGAGTTTGAGACCAGCGTGTGCAAGATCGAGACCCCAGTCTCTACTAAAAATAGAAAGAAATTAATTGGCCAACTAAAATATATAGAAAAAATTAGCCGGGCATGGTTGGCTCATGCCTGTAGTCCCAGCTACTCGGGAGGCTGAGGCAAGAGGATCATTTGAGCCCAGGAGTTTTAGGTCACAGTGAGCTATGATGATGCCACAGCACTCTAGCCCAGGCAACACAGTGAGACTCTGTCTCAAAAAAAAAAAAAAGAGGAAAACATTAAACTTCTTTAGTGTTTGTTTTTTTATAGCTCCAATTAAGAAATCTATTCTTATCTAAACTAGTTTTTGTGTTTCATCAATATGGATGTTATTATAAAAGATACCAAGATCCTGAGTGAGATCCCCACATTGGGAAGAATTCCAAGACCAGTGATTAGCAATCTCAAAAATACATGCCATGTGCTCTAAAAGATATCTGGGGAAATTATTTATATAGCTCAGAATAAATCCTTTCATCACCACAAAGGCAAAAATCACATATCAAAGCATATGCTTTAACAACATCTAATTGAAATCAAACTACACTTCAGTATTTGAGTATCTGTGATTTCAGGCAACAAAGATTTCAAACACCACACGGCAAAGGACAAGAATTAGGTACACGATACTTACCGAGAAAGACTACAAGAAACAGGCATGTCTCCACTCCAGTCAATTGGTCCATTTTCTGCTTTCTGTACTCCAGATATTGCACCAGAAGGCTTTCCAGTAATTATTTTATACCTTGGGAGGAATAAAAGCAGAATAAAATAAGCAGTTTATTTTGCATGGCTTATTAACGGGCTTTGCAAAAATATTTCCTCAATTGCACCTACAATTATCTACTAGATGAAACTTTGTGATTGATTGTTCACAGGATCCATAAAACAATCAAAATACTCTGAATCTGACTGACTGAAGTAGAACAGTGCTTGTACGATTATTTTATATATGCCATAATTAATTTTCATTTGGGATCTCAGAGTGCCTTATAACAGCATCTTGACGTTCACAACAAAAATATTAATTTTCCATCTGAAAAAATTGAGCAAACACAAAATAAGTTATGTCACAGAATGTTTCTACACCATGAAGAAAAGCATTTAACTCCTCTTACCCATATTATCCAAGGCACAACTGGATTACAGAATTTCTACAGAAGGAACAATACCATTCTTTAAAAAAACGAAACAAAACTGTATACAACTATACAGAGCACAGTATCAGAAACAGTCTTTGAATATTGACAAAATATATACACATATAGGAATAGAGGCATGTACCAAAATTATAATATAAGCCAAATTTAACTTGATTTCCAATGAAGATGATAAAGATGAACTGAAGACAGAAAGAGACGGGGAAGTAAAAGACTACTACAGTGATAACACCAAGTCAATGAAAGCAGCCTTTTAGGTTTTGGCACTTTCCTAACAAAACCTAAATGTAGGAGAGAAATAAGAGAGAGCTTCATGCCTTCAAGAATACTTTCACCCACATGAAAATGTAAAACATCACACAGCAGAATCTTACATAAAGCTCACAGATATTATTTCTGGCAGAATTTTTTATTTAATGTCTAAATAAATGTGCTCTAAGCAAATCAATATATTTTTTTAAAAAGTAGAACAAACCAATATGACTGATTTAGACTGTTTGCTGCTTCCTCAGTGGAGGCAGCCAGGATTTCTGCCTTTTTCAGAGAAGAGAAAATTAATGTGAAAAATAAGGCACATTCATGTGGGAAGGACTGACTAAGGAGGAACAAGTGGAGATAGGTGAGATCAATGCGTAAGAGAAGTGAATAGAATAAATGGTAAAATTCTTAAGGGAATGCTTATAAATTCTTAAAGAAGTTTAACAAATTTTGATAAGATCGACATATAAACACTTTATAAGATGCAAATGAGATGCTGAGGGATCAACACTGCTATAATGTGAGATGAATGTATCCTTCATAGTAAAGTGGGATGGTAGTTATTACTGACTACCTCCAGCACCTCTGAACATTCTTTAGCATCATTGTTCATAAGTAGAGTTTCTGTGCAAATAAAATAATAAATTCTTCTAATGGTGTATCTGTCCGTATATGGGTATACCTTCCTACATATATCTGATACAGAATCATCAGGTATTCCTAGTTGCTTATGAGTCATAGGTTTCCTTTATTAGGGAACATCACCACTTTGATTTAATCCATTTCTGGGGCAGCAAGAAATACTGATACCACCTTAAAACATACCTACGATAATAAAGCAGCTTTTGTTAATGAAGAAATTTCATTAACAGGGCACTGCTGTAAAGCAGGCTCAACATGATGCTATACCCAAATCATCAGTATAGTTAAACAATGTCTTCTTCCCATGATGGGTACATTATCCTGGCTGGAAAACATTTCGATACCTAAAGCAAAGTCATTGTAACATCTGAACTTGTTTTACTTCCTCAAATGGACAGAGACACACACACACATACGTGCACACAAATCTTCCTCAATTTTCTAAGATTAGATAATGACTGTATTTTTACAGTTGTGATTATTACTTTAAGTCATGTTTGCTTGTAAAAGACAGGGTCAAATATATAAAGGCAGGAGAAATATGTTAAGACCTAAAATAATGGTTGGACAGGTTAGGCTGTCAGTAAGCTGTTGCCCCATACCAGTCAGCAAATTAAACATTCATCACCTCATAGTTTTATGTGTCCATAGGTTGGCTGTTTCTCAAGAAACAGGTCATTTACTAATTTCTTTTAAAATAAAAAGTGTGGTCAATGTAGGGATAACTTTCATAATAAATTTCACATCTAGAGATTCATCTCTCTTTTCCTTGGTTTTACAATAAGTAATTTTATACACAGTAATTATTTCCAAATAATTATGGCAGTACATAAATATTTCTGTTCTACTATACAAGTAAAATAAACTCAGTCTCTGGTCTGAATTTGCAACACTAGAAAAAAAAGTTATGTTACATTACTGCCAAGATGTTATTTTTAAAATGGTAAAAACTCAGATCAGTTCAGGGAAAGACTTGTATTTCTTTTAGATCTGGTAATGTTTCTAGTACTCCACAGAATGTATTATATTTTTCAGTTGTATGGAGGAAAAATGCTGATAAGTACACAAAGGAAATAAACAGTGTGCTTAAATAAAATCCAGAAAGCAGTATATTTTTAATGATGCACCAAAGATTGGATACTGTTTACTTTGTATGTAAGATATTTAAATATCTTTAATATTTAAATTTTCCATTAAGGAGTTTTCCATTTCCTTAAATTATGCCTATATACTTTTATAAGGCTGCATAAAAACCAGATTACCTTAAAATATCAGAAATGATTGCTAAACTAACTTTTCTCAGTGTACACCACTAACATATGATGAAACAAAATAAGAGAGATACATTTTAAAAATTATTTCTAGTTTTAGATAGAGAAACCACTTACATCACTTCTTTATTCCTACGAGGCCCTTCGAAGGGTCTAAATGGTAGTGATCCAGTGGCTGCATGGTAAAATGTTACCCCGATGCTCCAGAGATCAACTGTTGCTCCATATTTCTTCTGATGATCTTTTCTTAGCACTGCTCTCTCATACATATCAGGATGCTAAGATTATAAAAAAAAAAAGATGAAAAGGCTATGAACTTATGATCCATCGTAAGACACTGCACAAATGGGTACTAACAATGCTTGGACATTCTATTGTGTTTTCGTAATAATTTTACTTTCCCAATTGGAAAAGACTATTTCCCGTCTTCCCCTCTCTCCTCAAACCTCCACCACCACCTCCTTTGACCCTCAGTTTTGATATCCTCACTTCACACTTCAGTGAGGAAATGGAGGCAATCAGATCAACTCTCCTTTACGCCCTTTACCAAATACCAACCTACATGAATTGTGTCCATCTTCCAGGCCTACATTCCAGTCACAATGGAACTGCTACTATTGAAGGCCAACTTTTCCATTTGTGCTGTGGAGCCCATCATATCATCTCACCAATTCCAGAAATCAATGCTTGCAATTATCCCATTTGTTTTATGCATCAATTTCCCCCCTGCCTTCCTGGATCATTCCTTTCTGCTTACGAACATTCTTTAGTGTCTCCCATTTAAAAAAAAAAACCCTAAATTGACCCCACAAGCCCTTTCTTCACCCAATTCTCTGCTCCTCATCAAAGCAAAACTCCTCAAAACAGCTGTCCACACTTACAGCTGCCTTACTTCCTCATCTCCCATTCCGGGCTATTGCATTAAATATCATCTATATGCTTTAACTTCCAAAACCAGAGACACTACATCAGAGTTGCTGAGAACAGATGGATCTTCTAAGAATAATTTAGGTGCTTACAGATCCAGAAAGATTCTGACGGACATTTAGCTCTGCAGAGAATCATCAGTGGTCACATATACTTAGCCTCCTGACATCTGCCTTAATGGAGTTATGCGCTGACAACGTGAAGATTCTTGGAAGAGGCCGGGCATAGTGGCTCACACCTGTAATCCTAGCACTTTTGGATGCAGAGGCAGGAGGATTGCTTGAGGCCAGGAGTTTGAGACCAGCCTGAACAAGAGCAAGACTCTGTCTCTACAAAAAATAGAAAAATTATCTGGGCATGGTGGCACGCACCTACAGTCCCAGCTACTTGGGAGGCTGAGGCGGGAGGATTGCTAGAGTTTGAGGTTGCAGTGAGCTATGATGACACCACTGTACTCTAGCCTGGGCAACTGAGTAAGACCCTGTTTCAAAAAAAAAAAAAAAATTCTTGGAAGGTAAAGCTTCAACAATGTACTATGGACCAAAAGAAAGTCACCACCTAAACGAACCCAAATCAGAACAATCCCTTATGATATTGTGAGTTCTGGCTATGGCCCAAGAAACTGGGACCCAGAACAGGTAACACTGCTGATAGGGGCTTCTAAACGATGCAGTCTATGAATGTGACTCCCAAAGGGTCACAATCTCTGATTGTTTTGGGGGTGGGGGTGAAGGAAAGACTCTTTTAGCAAGAGTCATTTTAATAAGCAATTAGAAGTGGAAATAAGCGTGATAAGACCTAGGCTTTGAAATGAGTGTCCAAACATATGCCTACCAGACTATTGTTCAAAGAAGCAATAGGCTAACTTTTGACCTAGCAGTTGGTATTAAGTGCATAAATGGTGCTGTGAATAGGCCAAGAGTATGTGGACATGCCTGTTATCTTCTGGAATGAGGCTGCCAACCTGGGAAGAGGAGATACAGCAATTCAAGGAGACAAAGGAGGACCACCTCAAATGGTGCAATATACCGTCTAACTGGTACGGTTGGAAGTTATTCCCCAGGGAGTGACTGAGCGCAGCGGCTCGACACATGATGGTCTGACACATTTGTGCCCACTGGTTCTCTTTTGAATGTGCCACTTGTGCCTATGTAGGGCTTGGTATTACTGCATCTGGATTAGGAGTGTAAGGATAAAGTACTCCAGGGTTTTCAGGATTATTGAAATGATACCTATCATATTAAAAATGCTAGAAGAATGTTGTTTTCTTTGAACTTCAATGAACAAAAAAGAGAGGATTTAATCTGGCTTGGGAAATGAGAGAGGTTTTCATTCAAATATGGAATATTTCTAGATTGCTTAGCTTTAGACTATTTTATCTCATTTTATAACTTCTGGTACACTGTATTTAAAAACAGGAATGTCTGCCTGGCTAGTTCAGTCAGTAGGGCATGAGACTCTTTTTTTTTTTTTTTTTTTTTGAGACAGAGTCTGACTCTCTTGCCCAGGCTAGAGTGCCGTGGTGTCAGCCTAGCTCACAGCAATCTCAAACTCCTAGGCTCAAGCAATCCTCCTGCCTCAGCCTCCTGAAGAGCTGGGACTACAGGCATGATCCAACCATGCCCGGCTAATTTTTTCTATATATTTTTAGTTGGCCAATTAATTTCTTTCTATTTTTTTTTTTTGGAGACAGAGTCTTGCTCTGCTGCCTGGGCTAGAGTGAGTGCTGTGGCGTCAGCCTACCTCACAGCAACCTCAAACTCCTGGGCTCAAGCAATCCTTCTGCCTCAGCCTCCCGAGTAGCTGGGACTACATGCATGCGCCACCATGTCCGGCTAATTTTTGTATATATTTTTAGTTGGCCGATTAATTTCTTTCTATTTTTAGTAGAGACGGGGGTCTCACTCTTGCTCAGGCTGGTTTCGAACTCCTGACCTCCAGCGATCTGCCCACCTCGGCCTCCCAGAGTGCTAGGATTACAGGCGTGAGCCACCACGCCCGGCCAAGGGCATGAGACTCTTAAAAACAGGGCTAGGCATACTCTAAGAAATAGATAGATAAGAGTTAAATTTCAACCTAAAGCACATTATGGAGTTGGAGTTAGTTAATTTTTTTGAAACAGGGTCTCACTCTGTCACCCTAGGCTGGAATGCAATAGCGCAATTGTAGCTCACTGCAGCCTCAAACTCCTGGGCTAAAGCAATCCTTCTGCCTCAGCCTCCCAAGTTGCTGGGACTACAGGCATGCGCCACCATGCCTGGCTAATTATTTTTTTATATATATATTTTTAGTTGGCCAATTAATTTCTTTCTATTTTTAGTAGAGACAGGGTCTCGCTGTTGCTCGGGCTGGTTTCGAACTCCTGACCTTGAGCGATCCGCCCTCCTCAGCCTCCCACAGTGCTAGGATTACAGGCGTTAGCCACCGCGCCTGGCCTTTCCAAGAATTTTTAACAAACAACTCAGAGCACCCTTAGAAACTAATACCCAATTCCCTTGTTACACACCATATTCATTAGAAGAGAAAATTTAACTTTTGTCACAAAAATAATGACATTTTATAGATAGCAAGCTGGTTGACCAATTACCCAATTATATTTGCAATATATCAAGCTTCCTTAAATGAAATTACTGATGCATGACTTACCAAATACTCTTCTGTGCCATACAGAGAGACAAACTGCTCATCATCTTCTAATTCTCTAGCTGCACCAAAATCTGTGAGTTTGTACACAGACTGTCCATCCTCCCCTATAACTCGCATGATATTTCCTGGCTTGATATCACGGTGCACTATGCCATTCTCTCGGAGATGATTCATTCCACCCACTTCAAAAATAAATATAAGAAATCATAATGTAGGTATCTATGTGTATGGGTGTGCATCTCAAATTCATTGATATAATACATGATATTCACTCAAACTTAAGTTTTTTCATAATTTTGTTCAAAGTCATTTTGCTCAAAGAAGTAATAGATGATACATATATATCTCATGTTTCAGTTATAAGGAGTTTTAAGATGATAAAAATTGATATGGTCTAATGACCTCTCTTAAATCTAAAATTTAAATCTTAAATCTCTCCTAAATACTATTATGAAAATGTAACAAAATGATCTTAAGCATATGGTTTCTTGAATTACTTTTGGTTCTATATGTGTGGGCAATCTGTGTAAGAATGATAAAGATTCCCAAGGAAGACAGCAATCTTTCATCATAGTTATACATTTCTTTATCTTGGGAAAAAAATTCCATAAAAAGTAAAACTGGACTCAGTATTACTCATTAAATATGAAATGTCTGATTTCACATTACTAAACATTTAGTTAGAATTAAACTCAGAAGTTTAATTTATTATATCTCAAACGCAAAGCAGTACAATTAATCAAAGTATGAGCCTCAACTATCAACACAGTTTTGCCATCTTAACAGTAACTTGTTTATGCCAGCAGCAAAGAAGCCTGGAGAGCGAGTGGCGATGAAATTGTGAAAGGCGTTTCCACAGCTTGTCGAGAATTGCATATTTTTCCTTGCAAGGAGTGGTCCAGCTGGGTGTGGTGGCTCACGCCTGTAATCCTAGCACTCTGGGAGGCCAAGGCGGGTGGATCGCACAAGGTCAGGAGTTCGAGGCCAGTCTGAGCAAGAGCAAGACCTAGTCTCTACTAAAAATAGCAAGAAATTAGCCAGACCACTAAACACATATAGAAAAAATTAGCCGGGCATGGTGGCGCATGCCTGTAGTCCCAGCTACTGGGAGGCTGAGGCTGAGGCAGAAGGATCGCTTGAGCCTAGGAGTTTCAGGTTGCTGTGAGCTAGGCTGCCGCCACGGCACTCTAGTCCAGGCAAGAGTAAGACTCTGTCTCAAAAAAAAAAAAAAAAGAAGTGGTCCATAGCCTGGAAGAAGTGGTAGTCAGTTGGTGCAAGGTCTGGTGGAAAACAGAGTTTCCAAGTCCAGCCTCTGTAGTTCGAGCAGCGTTGTTTGTACTGACATATGGTGGAGTGTTGTCTTGCAAGAGGATTGGCCTGTCTCTATTGACCAATCTCAGCTGCTTAATTGAAAGCAGCCTCATCATTTTGTCCAGTTGGTCACTGGAGATACCCGCTGTAATCAATTAACCAGATTTCATGAAGCTGTAGTGGATAATACCAGTGCTGGACCACCAGACACCATTAGCTTTTTTTGATGAATATTCGGTTTTGGACTGTGTTTTGGCACTTCCTCTTTATCCAACCATTGTGCTGAACGCTTGTGATTGTCAAAAAGAATCCATTTTTCATCACACGTAACACTATGGTATAGAAATGGTTCGCCTTTGTGTCAAGACAACAAAGAAAGGCAAGCTTCGAGACGATTTCTCTTCTCATGCTTGTTCAATACCTGTGGAACCCATCTATCCAGCTTCTTTACCTTGCCAATTTGTTTCAAATGATCCAATATTGTTGGAATAGTAATGCCAAATGTTGTGCTAATTCATGCATAGGTTGAGATGAATTTGCTGCTTTCAGCTCATCACTATCCACTTTGGTCTCAGGTCGCCCACATGGCACATTTTCAAGATTAAAATCACCATAATGGAACTTCTCAAACCATCAACATACTGTGCATTCATTAGCCACATCCTTCTCAAACACTTCATTGATATTTTGAGCTCTCTGTGCCTCATTGGCTCCACAATGGAACTCATATTGGAAAATAACATGAATTTTTGACTTAGCCACGGTTTCACAAAAATTGCTCTAAAAAACCCTGAAAGATAATCACGAGCCAAACCATGTGTTTGAAAGAATAAGGATATACCTTCACAAAAATAAAACAAGAGGTGTCAAAGTGAAATGTCAGAGATATCAACTGTCAAACTTAGTACTTAAGGAAAAATGGACATTTCATACTTAATAACCTAATATATATATATAAAAAATATAAAGTAACAGAAAGAGGACTATATATATATATAAAATATAAAGTAACAGAAAGAGGACAAAGAGTCTTATTTCCATAAAAATGTATTTCTCATATGCTTAGAATTACTCCAAAAGCCCATTTTTCTTTTTTTTCTTCAGGACAAAGTGGTGAAATTGCTGAAATTAAGCTGTTTTGGCCAAGTGACAGGCAGTGTCACAGAGTGATATAATAATTTGAAACATTTGTTTGATAGCAGACTGATCAATGTTCAAATTCAAACCATGAAAAAAGTTTAGAGATATCAATGTATAATTATTAAAACTCAGGGCTACCAATATGCTTAGGTACATTTATCTACAATTCTACAAATCTACAATATCTACAAATTCTACAATATCTACAAATTATCTACAATTTTTATTTCATTAAGCAGACTGTAGCAAACTATTAATTCTGTTTCTCTCTCATTTTATCCTCATCTCAATAATTTCCTCTACTTCCAGTGTCAAGTTCAAGAATTCTCACTAACCTTATACCTTCCTTATCACTGGGCTTTTTCCATTCCTCAAATATTTGATTCATTTCTTTCCAAGAAAATATTTCCTTTGTCATGTATTTTTTAAAAATAACAGGTGTATTGAGATGTAATTCACACATTCCTCTTTTTAAAATGTACAATTCAGCAATTTTTAGTACAGTCAGACTTGTACAACTATCCCCACTAATTTCAGAACATTTTCATCATGCCAGAAAGAAATCCCATACCTATTGGCACTCACTCCCCAACTCCATGTTCCCCTAAACCCTCAACAACCACTAATCTGTTTTCTGTCTCTATGGATTTGCCTATTCTGGACATTTCATACAAATGGAATTATATAATGTTGCCTTTATGTCTGGCTTCTTTCACTGAGTATTATGTTGTCAAGGTTCATCCATGTTATAGCATATATTACTACTTCTTTTTTATGAACAAATAGCATTCCATTATATGGATTTACCATATTTTTGTTTATCCATTTATCAGGTGATGGACATTTGGGCTGTTTCCATTTTTGGCTATTATGAATAATACTGCTAAGAACACTGGAATACAAGTATTTGTGTGGATATAGTTTTAATTCTTATGGATTAAAAGAATTGCTGGGTCATATGGTAATTTTATAAACTTTTGAGGAACTGCCAACACTTGTTTTTGTTTGTCTTTTTGATTTTAGCCATCAGAGGGTATGAAGTGGTATTTCATTGTGGTTTTGGTTAGCATTTCCCTATCGACTAATAAGGTTGAGCACCTTTTTATGTACTTCTTGGTCATTTGTATACCTTCTTTGATGAAATGTCTATTCAAATTTTTTGTCCCTTTTGGGCAATAAATTGGGTTATTTGTCTTTTGTTGAGTTGTCTAGATAAAAATTCTTTATCAGATAGATGATTTACAAACATTTTCTCTCATGGGTTATCTTTTCACTTACTTGACATCTTTTGAAACACAAAAGTTTTTTATTTTATTTTATTTTATTTTTTTGAGACAGAGTCTCGCTCTCTTGCCTGGGCTAGAGTGAGTGCCATGGCGTCAGCCTAGCTCACAGCAACCTCAAACGCCTGGGCTCAAGCAATCCTTCTGCCTCAGCCTCCTGAGTAGCTGGGACTACAGGCATGTGCCACCATGCCTGGCTAATTTTTTCTATATATTTTTAGTTGGCCAATTAATTTCTTTCCATTTGTAGTAGAAACGGGATCTTGCTCTTGCTCAGGCTGGTTTTGAACTCCTGACCTTGAGCGATCCTCCCGCCTTGGCCTCCCAGAGTGCTAGGATTACAGGCGTTGAGCCACCATGCTCAGCCTGAACCACAAAAGTTTTTAATGTTGATGAAATCTGATTTACTTAATTTATCTATTTTTTGGGTTCCATATCTAAGAAAGCATTGCATAAAGGTCTTCAGTTTGAATATAGTAAATTTATTTTCTTATTCTATGTTATTAAATTTAATATACATATAAACAAACATACCCACATCTCGCAAAACAATTAAAAATTCAGATTCTGGTAGTCCATAGGCATTAGATGGCTCTTCTAAAACAGTGTATAAACTCCCACATGGACAAAATTCCATAATAAGTACTTTATGTCTTGTTGTTGTCTGGAAAAAAAAGATCACTGATTAGGAATCAACATAAAAAATGTTTTGATTATATGCTAGTACTTATCTGATTTCATTTAAATGTAGGATTTGCTACAATGATGTAGGCACTTTAATTGCTTCACCTGGGATTCAGTAAATATCTGTTGTTGACTGTACACATATAAGAATTAACATCTCCTAATTCCTATTAAGTGAGAAAGTTGGATTTGTTTTTGAAGACAAACCACAGTAAAAACTGGCTAAATTTGAACTATAAAATGTTATAATGGTTCTGTTAAAATTATCTTTAATTTGTTATGCATATTAGTGCATTTAGGACAACAGCTCTTCTAACAAATCTCTTAAACAATTAAAATTTTTCTTATGACAGCACTTTTACTTCCAGGAATGGAGTCCTAGTCTTAAAAACAAATGAGTGGCAGAACAGCTGAGTGGTTCCTCTTAAATCAAAATTCCAGTCTGCTCATTTGCATCTGAGCAGCTGATTTGTTTTAAACCATAATTTTTTTTCCTTGAGACAGAGTCTTGCTCTGTTGCCTGAGCTAGAGTGTTGTGATCATAGCTAAGTGCAACCTCCCACTCCTGGGCTCAAGCAATTCTCCTGCCTCAGCCTCCTGAGTAGATGGGACTACAGCCATCTGCCACCACTCACAGCTAATTTAAAAAATTCTTTTAGAGATAGGAGTTTCACTATGTTGTTCAGGCTGGTCTTGAACTGGTCACAAGCGCTCTTCCCACCTCAGCCTGAGTTGCTGTGATTAGCTGGATTATAGGCATAAGCCACTGTGCCTGGCTCTGATGGGGTCTTTAGAACACGTCCTATCAGTTCTAACCTCCAGAGGACATGGAGACTAAAGGAATTAGCCCCAATCTCTGGGAGGTGCTGGAGACTAAATGTCAGCCATGGAAGCAATAAATAGTCAAGCCCCAGTAAAAACCCTGGACACCAAAGGCTTGAGTGAGGTTCCTCAATTGCCAATACTCTGTGTGTACTATCGTATATCAATGCCAGGATGGTAGGTAATGTGTCCCTGAGGACAAGAAAGCTCCAGGTATGAAACACTTTCCATATTCTACCCTCTGTGTCTCTTCCTTTGGCTGGTTCTAATTTGTATTCGTATGCTATAATAAAACTGTACTTATAAGTATAGCGATTTCCTGAGTTCTGTGAGTCATTCTACATTCTAGCAAATTATCAAATCTCAGAGTGTCATGGGAAATCCCAAATTTGTAGCCAGCTGGTATGAAGTGAGGGCAGTCTTGTGGGGACTGTTCTCCCTGTGCAGTTTGCCAAACTCCTTTACAACTAGTATCGGAAGTCTTGTGCAGACTTGGCAGTCTGGAAGGCTATATTCTCTTAACCATGAGTTTGGCTGGCTCCAGGTAACTATCCATCTCACATTCTAACTTACTCAACCATTCTTTATTACAAGCAGGGCATCAATTAACATCTTTATATATAAAACTATAATTTACATTTCTGATTTATTCCTCAGAAATCACTAGAAATGAAATCACTAAGAACTATAAACTATTAAACCAAATTGTTTTTCAAAAGGATAATTTTATTGATTACTCATGTCTAAAGGGGTTAAAAGAAATTTCTGTTACCATTATTTCTAGATTATTTTTCCTAATATGACATTCTTTTACTATTTCACCCTAAAATCAATTCTTTAATAATTGGACTTCATATCTTAATCTCTGGATTCCTAGGATTTCTCTTGTTTTACAAAGATTTCTTTGTATTATTTGACTTTCTCCTTTTATAATTATGCCAATTTAATTTCTGATAGCTTTTTTCTTTATAGTAATAACATTGGTAACCATATTCTATACCCTTTTATTTCTTATGCTACTTTTTCTGATTCCATTTTTATGATACTCTACTTCTCTTGTTACATTTATCCAAGAATCCTTTGGGATAGAATATACGATTTATTAACCCTAATTTTCATCAGTTTTTTAACCTATTTTTTCCTTGTTTTTTTCTTTTTTTTTTTTTTTTTTGAGACAGAGTTTCACTGTATTGCCCAGGCTAGAGTGCCGTGGCATCAGCCTAGCTCACAGCAACCTCAAACTCCTGGGCTTAAGCAATCCTCCTACCTCAGCCTCCCAAGTAGCTGGGACTACAAGCAAGCGCCACCAGGCCCGGCTAATTTTTTCTATATATTTTTAGTTGGCCAATTAATTTCTTTCTATTTTTAGTAGAGACAGAGTCTCGCTCTTGCTCAGGCTGGTTTCAAACTCCTGACCTTGAGCGATCCTCCCGCCTCGGCCTCCCAGAGTGCTAGGATTACAGGCGTGAGCCACCGCACCCAGCCTAATTAATCTATTTTATTTTCTCTGAATCACAATTAACTGCAATAAACATGATGACAAGATTAAATAAAGCATGACTACTTACCTCCTCTTCAATAGCAAATAATTTGACAATATTTTTGTGATTGAGTTTTTTTAACACTTCAAATTCTCTCATTTGAACATCCACTGGACGAAGAAAGCTTATATTATTAAATACTTTGATAGCAAATAAATCACCAGTTTTCTAAAAAAAAAACAAAACCAAAAATAAGACTTGTTTTATTTATAATATCATAAAGAAGATAAAAAGGTACCACTGGAACTAGCTATAGCAATCTTTCTTTCTTAAAGAACACTGTGTGTCTTTTAGGCATAGGTAATTTGTACTAGGACTCCTGACTTTTTTTGAAAGTTAAAATGAATCAACTGCTCAATATTTTTCAAATTGTACATTTTAGAGTTTAGAGAAGGGTATTTTCTTTCATATTATGAGTAAAGCTTCATTATGATACACTAGTGGCAAAGGTAGTCACACATTAGAAGATAAAAGCTACAA
Organism: Lepilemur ruficaudatus; assembly: GCA_963574885.1. NCBI lineage: Eukaryota > Metazoa > Chordata > Mammalia > Primates > Lepilemuridae > Lepilemur > Lepilemur ruficaudatus. The sequence continues at coordinate 30,344 of CAUYRT010031334.1, forward strand.
TGGTATCAAAAGTGAAATCACCTTTTGGGTAAGAAACAGAAAGTGAAACTTACAAAGGTTTCTCCAAGTCCTAACAATTTTTAAATAATCAAAACAGGAAAAGAGACATTGAAATCTGTATTTCACCTATGAAATTTTTATTAGAATATCAAAGTAATGCAATTAACTTTTCAAAAATATTTTCTAGCTACCATAATCTGTGTGGGGGCAGGGGAGCGGGAGTTGGAGAGTGAGGGTAAAGTAGACTTCCTGGTTGGATTACACCACTGCTGCCCAGGTAAGTGCCTGCAACTCCACCTAGATGACTAGGGCAGGTTGTTCACTGACAGGCCCTCTCTAGAGGATCAAAGGCATTTCCTCTTCTCTACTGATGAACTCGCAGCACCCCACTCTCACTCTTTCATGGTCTGTTGATGTAGATCACACACAGAATTACAACACACAACTGTATGTAGTTGGGAGGGAATCTTAGACGTACAAAATACATGCTTAAATTTCAGGCAAACATCATATTTGCATGTTCTTCATATTAACCTTTAAGACTTTTCTAGACACCCCCCTACCTTCCAATAGCTCCAATCAGCATGGCTCTCTCTGGTGGCCAGCCCAGATTTTGAGTGTAGCCTTACTTTCTCCTCCATTTATCCAAGGTTGAACTTCCCCAGAGCATATGGAAAATCATTTTTCTCTGTAAGTCTGGGGTTCAAGCACTCCCTGCCTTAAGACATTTCATGGCTGTCTGTCAGGACCTCTGTACTGTTCTTGCTTTGGAGCCCTCTCAATATTTTTCCACTCAAATTTACCACTTTGAGCCATCATCCTCCTCTCACCCCATTATAGAATGATTTTTTTCATAAAACCATTTAGTAGCTCCATAATCCCACCCCTTAAGATCACTATTTGAAGGCACTGGTCGTGTGTTCCCCCTCACCTCGGTCACACCAAATACCCAAATAGACATATATTCTTTCCAGAAGAAAATGAAAGAGGAAAAGAGCCAATGACCATTTTCAGTTATAGGAAAAGAGAACAACAATTTAACTACAGTTCAATTCCACCATTTTCCTATTTGTTTAGCCAAGGTAAAGACACTGGCAGATCTACATATCACCTAACACAGAGATTGTTCATAAGGACACTTGTCTCAAACTCAGTCTAAAATAAGGAGAATCATGACAGAGAAGCAAGCATGGAAAGTAATACAATGTTGCAATGTACTGTGATCAGGGCCACTATCTTCCAAATTTTTATAGTCCACATCATACCAGTGAGATTAATGGGGTATGTATGGGAATACATTTTCCCTTTATTCACCTACACAGTCATCTATCATTCACTGCCACTAATTCAAAGCATATACAGATAATAGAGATCTACATATACATGTATATGCATATGTGCAGATCAACACATCCTTTCTATGATTTTCTCTTTAACTTAACACATACACATATACACTCCCCCCACTCCATGCACTTTAGTAGCTAAAGGCAATTTAATGAAAAAGAGACAGATTAAACAGGTAATATACTTTGAATAACAAGTAGTAAACCTGAGAACCTGGTCATCATTCTAACCAATAACATAAAGAGGCTAATGGGCTAATATAATGGTTAAAAATACTTAAAATAGTTAAGGGGAAGCAGGATTTTTTTGGGTATAGTCCTGAACACTTGAAATAGATGTCATCAAAAAAAACATGGTTTCTGAGAAGACTGTTAAGGCACTAAATACTGAACTGGGCCTTAGCAATCTTTTAAGTCAATTCTTATCCTCCAAAACCCTTATTTTAGGTTTCCATACTCTATATTGTATAGAGTACATCTTTGTTTCCTTTGAAGAACTTCAGGTTGTCTTAGGATAGTTTAATCTGTCCTCACTCATTCATTAATTCTTTCATTCAACAAACATTTACAAAGTGCCTACCATGTTCAGGCACTTACATGAAGGCCCCTGAGTATCTCAGTAAAGAAAGAAGACCAGAATATGTGAAATATCTACTAGTGCCAGGCACTTTAAATGTCTCATGCAATCTCTATCACTACTGGCTGCCTGTCATCCCATCAGTTTCCAATTTACATCCTTCCTAATACCATCTTGCTAGTGAACTCGTAACTCTTTATGTGCAGGGACTGCACAATTAGCTGCACTAGGTCCACCACAGTGCCTGATGCATACAAAGTGATTATTAAAGTTTGTTAATTTGGACCACAGGAAGACAGACTGTCAGATGTATTCTCAGTGCTAAATCCTATGTCACCATCCATTTTCTCTTCTTAGCGCAAAACAAAAACAATTTCTAGCACAGGAATATCTAAAATTGATCACAGTGAACTTGAATGAGAATCCAGAGCCTGAAGACAATTCTGGAAAGGTGGGGGGAAAAGCTAACAGTTGTCTGTATGGTACTTCTGATTCATTCTCTACGAGCCATGGAGGCTGTTTATAGTCACAGTCTCTCCCCAGAGGAAACAGCCCTTCCCCCATGCATGCTTATCTCATTGCCACTGACACAACTGACTGGTAATCTCAAGGCTATAGGAAAAAAGGAAGGAACACCTCCCTACTAAATGTTTAAAGCCTCTGTTTCTGAAAATAAGAATTTAGGAGGCCCAGCCCGGCACGGTGGCTCAAGCCTGTAATCCTAGCACTCTGGGAGGCCGAGCGGGTAGATCGTTTGAGCTCAGGAGTTCGAGACCAGCCTGAGCAAGAGCTCACCCCGTCTCTACTAAAAATAGAAAGAAATTATATGGACAACTAAAAATATATATAGAAAAAATTAGCCGGGCATGGTGGTGCATGCCTGTAGTCCCAGCTACTCGGGAGGCTGAGGCATGAGGATCACCTGAGCCCAGGAGTTTGTGGTTGCTGTGAGCTAGGCTGACGCCACTGCACTC
>CAUYRT010031335.1:0-15832 GCA_963574885.1 Lepilemur ruficaudatus
CTCAACATCATCATTTTTTGAGCTTCCATTATGACTCAGGCATTGTTATAAGCACCATCAACTAACTCATTTGATCCTCACAAAAATCCTATGAGATAGCCACTGTTGATACCTTATTTTAAAGATGAGGAAATTGCACAGGGAAGCAAGGTGACTTGCTTGAGATCACTCAGCATGTACACAGCAGGGTCAGGACTCAAACCTGGGCAGTCTGTCTCCAGAGTCTGCCTACACGTTGGCCCAGCTCCTGCCTCTCTACAGACAATAAAGGCAGGCGTTGCAGGGCAGTCTCCGAAGTGAGGCGCTGGTACCCTAGGGAGAGTGCAAGCTGGTCCACTGGGATAAAGCAGGAAATATGATCCTTCTATTTATGTTTATTTGCATTTTTTTCTTTGTGGATGAATGGTTTTAAAGATTCTTGCAAAGAATGACTGGCCGCCGGGCGCGGTGGCTCACACCTGTGCTCCCAGCTACTTGGGAGGCTGAGGCAGGAGGATCGCCTGAGCCCAGGAGTTTGAGGCTGCTGTGAGCTGTGATGACGCCACCGCACTCTAGCTGGGGCGAGGGAGTGAGACTCTGTCATATGTGGTGGTGCAAACATGTAGTCCCAGCTGCTCAGGAGGTGGAGGCAGGAGGATCACTTGAGCCCAGGAATTTGACGCTGCGGTGAGCTGTGATTGTGCCACTGCATTCCAGCCTTAAGTAATCAGGCTGCTAGCCAGAACTTTCTCTGCAGCCATGGTCTGCCTCAAACACCTTTCTCCAACCAGATTTCTTCACCTCATCCCCAACAGGTGACTGATCAATGCTGGGCTTGGCGAAAGGTCACTTCTGAAATCCATTAACAATGTAAAAAACCGTCTGAGCGGAAGGCAGGAGGTTCACGGCGACAGGTGCTGTCGCGGAAGCAGAGGTCGGAGCGCTGCTCTGTGGAGCTGGGGGAAGGGGCCACAAGCCAAGGAACTATTGACCCCATGTCACCACCTTTAATCACTCTCTCTCCCTCTCCTTCCCTCCTTTCTCCTCTCCATCCCCCTCTCTTTCTTTCACAATGTCCTATTTCTTCTTACCCACCTCACTACATCCCCAGTAATGAAAAAGGGCTTTTTGAGAAGACAGAGCAAAACAAAACAAAAACATGCTAACATCATAATACATCGGCATAATTCAGTAAAAGATGATCCTTCTTGGCCTTTGTCTTAGAAGATGCTTCAGTCTAAAGACCCTGAAAGACACAGAGGTGTGCCGATTCAGGATGTCTCAGCACAAGACATCTGCAAGATGGGCACAAGAATCTGCAATTTCCACAAATCCTTTATAGTGTGAGCCTTCTGCAGAGGTTAGACTAGGTCCACAAACTCTTCTGTTCATGGGCCTCTTTCTGTACCCCTCACTCCTCACGTGATGCCAGCAGGGTCTGTGTGTGGATGTTAAAACAGCTCATTCTTCCTACCAACCGTCTTGAATCTCCTCTGCCCTGGCGACCAGCTTCTCAAGGGACGTAGATGTTTTTACAGGGCCTGGAGTACCTTCACAGGGTCAGAACCAATGGCTGTTTAGAATGCATGGAAGTGTAATATTCAGCTTAGATGTGCTTTCTGTGGAGCTATGCAAGGAATGGGAGGCTCAGGCCCATGGTTATCATACAGCAGCAGTCTTCTGGGTTGGAACCATGTGTGCAAAGATCTAATACCCGGAGGCAGTTAAGACGATGACGGTGCTAGACAAATGTCATTAAAATCCTGCAAACCACTCACCCCTTTTTATAAGGGAAGGCTCAAAGCAAACAAGCTATTCCCCCCAAGATGTATTGTATAATTGATAGCTCTTTGAGCGTTGTGTGAAGAAGTGGCCTCTACGCTGATACCAAGTTCCTTTTCCAGAATCCATACTTGGTGCTGATCTCTTCATCTTGCCAACACACCAGGAAAGTTAAGCAGAATTGCCTTTGTTGTGCCCCTGTTGATAATAATTTGAACGTATTTTTCTCCGTGGACTTAGCAAAAGTGTGTTATAATTTCACGTTTACAATCCCTGTCTCCAGTAAGATTGAGAGTTCCCTGAGGACAACCACTTCTGCGACCTTGTCACCTCCCCTCCCATCAGGCCCCATACCCACCTGGTTGATGTTGGATTGATGCATCCATTACCTTATTAATCAGAGAAAAAAGAAACGCTGGTCTTTGTTGTGTGGATGGGGGTTGAGGCCTTCGATGAACTGAGTAAGAATGGCCAGCTGACTGGGAGAATTTTCTTGCAGCAGGCAGTAGGAATGGAGACCATTCTCCCAGCCTAGCAGGTGGGTGGGCAGTGGGGGGGTGGGGTGGCCTACAGAGCTGCTTGGAATTTTGCTTGTGTGGCAGTGGCTTGGGGCCAAAGTATCGCTCTTTCTGCAGACTCAGCCCCACAAACAGACATTTTCTGGACCAAGGATCTGTACTCAGATCCTTCCCGCCACTCTGGCTACATCTGTCCCACTTATGACACCTTGAAACAAATGGAAGACCTTGGCGAAGATGAAAGGACATCTTTAGGCAAGGTGGCTCTCATCCCAGCCTCGCAAGGGCCACCAGGGGTATGTGGCGATCACTGCTGACATTCCCTTCCCCTTGTGGGCACTGAAACTCACATGGAGTGATACCGGTACAGTGGTGTCGATCTGCGAAGAACATTTTCAAATGGGAGAAAATGTTCTCTTCCTTTTGGAGCCTGGTCCCTCGTCCCCAGTCCAGTGGCACTGTCACTGAGCCACGGTCATTCCCATCTGTTCTGCAGCTGCCAAGTCCAAGGAGGAGGCTGGGATGTTTTCTAGCATTCTGCTGCCCCACGCCAGAGTGGCTTATACGTTGCTTTTGGCACTGATTGCTGTAAGCACTCAGCTGATTTTCAAGTAAGCCCTGGAGATTTCTTTTTTCAAAGAAAAACATTCTCTACATTCCCATCTTCATTTGGGCATAAAAATGGGCAAGTCCCCTTTGTCTCTGAGCCTAGTGTTTTTGTTCAATTTGAGAAATGTCTATCAAGCACCCACCGCACAGCCAGACACCGCACCGTGGAGTATAGGAAGCCTGATGCCGAAGATGGCGTGACCCTTGCCTTCAGGGAGCTCGAGACCTGTCAAATGGAACAGAACAGTGAATAATTCACCATAATATAATGAAATAAGGACATACAATACTTAAGTACCAAAATGCCATAGAAGACAGAATAATGAATTCTCTTTGCGGGTGGCGGGAAATACTTCTGTTTTGAAGGTGAACTAAAGTTGGGATTTTACGGGATGAATAGGAGTTTGCAAACAAAGACAATAATGATAAGTATCTAGATGTTTTATTATATCACTTATAATAATTTATGTCTATATCCAATACCATTTATTGAGCATGTTTTATGTGGCAGGCATTTTGCTGAAAGATTTACAAACATCATCTCATTTATTTCCCACAATAATCATTACAATAATAACAAATTTATTTCTAATACTTGCAATGTAACAGGCATTGATCCAAGCACTTTATATATAGACACAGAAGAAATGAGATGGAATCTCTGGGCTTTTTTTTTTTTCACAATTCCGTAGATCACTACTGTGAGAATCACCAACAGAAAAATATTAAACATTTCCCCAGTAGTTCTAAATTTTTACTGCTTATCTGAACTACTTAATATATGGAAGGGAGGGAAAAAACATGTCAGGTGATGGGAAAAGAAAAGTCTTTTTATTCCTAACCCTGGATTTACTCCCAAATGTGTAGATTTTGTGACTGTGGACTTAGAAGTAATTTTTATTTAGAAAGAAAAAACTTTTATGATTCAAATACCACCCAGAAAAGTTTTTAAGAAAAGAAAAGATATCTTCTTCCCTACCCTTGGTTAAGATCTGTAATGAACCGTCTCATGATCCTTATCCAAACTACCTAGAGACCCTCTGGGAAGAGTCTGCTACTATCAAGCTATATTTATGCCTGGGAAAAGCCGACTCTCTTTGGTTCCCATCTGGGATAAATCCCCACCATTTTTCTACAGCTGATCTCTAAAACAGTCCACGACTTGGCTTTGGATTTAGTTGTTCTGGGTATACAGATGGCTTGTGACTTTACCATTAAATCCAAGAAGTCTGTATTTGTATTGACACAAATTGGGCGGATTGATTGGAATCATGAAACAATGAGGAAAATTTTTCACATGGTGGTAGTTTCTTATTTCCCATAAAAAGTCCACTCTTTCGGGTTTCCTCCCTTCTTATTCCAACTTTAGAGTACAAAGATGAAGCGAAAGGGGACTGGCTTCCTGCTACAGAATCAGGACAATTGCATGGGAAACACCAGTCATTCGATCAGCAGTTTGATGTCATAGCTCTGGCACTTGATGTGTTGCAACTTGGAAGCCGTGAAGTTAAGACATCCCAATGTCCAATGGCCAACCCAAGCCAAAATCCCACTAACACAGTGCCCTGTAAAGAAACCCATGGCACCGTCAGAAAAGCCCTTTAAAATTCAATAAACTTTTCCCAGATGAGACCCGCTGAACAAACTCTTACTCAAATTGAAGGTGCTTTGGTCTAAGTGCCTGCCAACCAGTCTGTTTGGAGAAGCTGCCACCTGTAGGGTGGAAAGCTTCTAACTAATTTTCAAAAGGTGGCATGACATGCAGCCAGAAATTTCCATAGTGCCGCAAAAAAATAAGCCTTGCATGGAGAATCCTGGGTCCCGATTGTCTACACGGAGACCAAGTCAGTCTGTAGAATGAACCGAACTGTTTTGCTGGATTGGTCGAGTAAGACAGGTCAGTACCTAGATAGGGCCCTCCTCTCTTTTCATGAGAATGTCCCCGTGCCGCTCCCTAAAGGGGAAAAAAGAAGGGGTGGAAGAAATAGATTCTCAACAGGCAAAGCAAACATCGTTTTGCAAAAATCATTTCCTGGCTTTGGTTTCTTCCCATTTGAGTGTTCGGTACAGTCCTTCATGATCGTTTACTCCGGATTTGACAAGATTATGAAGTACATCCGAATCTCCGATTAATTTAACAGTCCCAAGAATTTCGAGGACATCTGAGTGCCCACAAGGTACAGCTTGGGAGAATCCTGGGCCGCGCCGTGACTGGCAGTTTTGTGGTTTCCAAGGCAGTGCATCGCTGAGAGGGAAAGGCAGTGGCTTTGGAAGCTAACGTTCTAAATATTAATCGAGGTTCTTAAATGTGAGCTCTCATGGCAGGCTCCAGACTCCCCCTGGAATGAAATTACGTTGAACATCTAACATTTCTCAGAGTTCACCTTCCACTTTAACGAAGAGGGAGAAAACCGCTTTGGCGATGCAGATGTCTATTAGTGGACATCAAGAGTAATAAAACCACATCTTAGGGAACAAAAAAAAAAAGAAGAGCCTTTATAAAAAAAGGATGCAGAAAACAGCTCTTAGAGAAGTAATTTTTCAATTTCCTTGATTTGCTTAGTGGGAAATTGCTCTTCAATTTATTATAATTCGAAAAGACAATGAATTCTTCATTCGGAATTAATATAAAAACGACTGAAATGTATCTTGCTCGTCTCAGAATTCACAACCTGTTTGGGGAAAGCAGTTTGAGTCATGGATCACTGTTAAAACCCAAGACTTAGAAGGCTGGTGATGCGTTCCATATGGTTTTCCCTAAATGATAATTATAGCTCATTCTGAACTACAAATGATATACACTAAAAATGTTAATCTAATCTGGGGTAACCAACTGGATTTTTTTTTTCCTAAAAGCAGGTGTAATAGGAATTACATTGTCTGAATATTGTCAGTAATGGTAGACATGATGAATTGGGATAACCAAATTATTTTTGAATTTGACTTTATTTTGTGGATTCTCCTTGCCAGTATTGGGCCTGGTATGCATTCTCCATGATAGATCCTGAACAGATAAAACGTTAATGAAGGAAATCAAAACAGATGCCTCTCCTGGACTCTCCAACATGGCTGGTGGAAATAGACTCTCCGGGAGAGAAGGGAAGCGTATAAAACTGCAAACCAGGCTCCATGGGACTCAGAATTTCACGATCAATCAGCATTAAATCAGAAACATTAGTAATTATTGAAGTTGAAATTAACTGTAGCCTCTAACTGAAAAGTACTTACTTATAACCTTTCAGTTAGTTTCTATGATAAAATACAGCGATGCGTTAGCCCGGATGGCCTGGACAAATGTGCGTAATGGGAAAAGCTGCTCATGTTTAGAAGCCGTGTTATTGTCATGTTCATTTCAATGAATCCTCCTCCCCCAAAAAATAAAACATTGCCTTTTCACAAAGCCATCACTGCTCGTAGGTAGAGGCAAATACTTTGGGAAATTTTTTAATTGGTCAAAATTTTCAAGGTGTTAGGAGCCTTAGAAATCATTCAAGTTCAGCTCCCGAAAATCAGTATTCAAAAGCGGGACAGAGTATGTACAGTGGTTAGGGGCTAGGGCTCTGCAGCCCAGGCTCAGAACCTGGCTTCCCAAACATACTATGCCCGAGACCTTGAGAAAGCTGCTCGATTGGTGTGAGTCTCAGTTTCTTCATCTGTCAAATGGGTATTATAATCACACATCATAGGTATGACAGTAACAAAAGCTTATCATCGAGTCTGTACCTAGAAATAATCTCTAAGTGTTTGCTGTCCTTATTGTATGTAGCAAAATCTTAGGATGTACTTTAAAAATGCAGATATTTGGGCCCCCGCCTTGAGAGATTCCAATTTATTCAATGTCGATCAGGGTACAGATACCTGTGTTTTGACGAACATCGAAGGTGGTCCTGGTCGTCGCGCCCTCCAGCCCCAGTCCAGCTGTCAGATAACTGCAGCTCCATGGTGATCCCAGGCAAGACCAGCAGAAGAATTGCCCGGATCACTGCCCAGGCTGGTCAAAACCGTGACATCAGTCCAGTGTGGCTTTGGCCCTTGCTTTGTTCTTGTTAATTATTCTTTCTTTCTTTTTTTTTTTCCCACTATAACCTTGAGATAAGTCAGAAAGTTCTTGTTAAGTATTCTTTGTCCTTCTAGGAATTTCTGTCTCACCTACAGAAACTCCTAAAATGCCAGGGCCGCCACAGCAGAGCTGGTCACCACCAGGCTCCCACCAGGCAGGGCTGCTCTGTGTCTGATTGGGCCGCCTCCTCCGGCTCACGAAACCTTTTCTTCCCTGACTATCCTGCGCCCACGTCACTGTCGCAAGGGGCATGGTCCACATCGGTTGATTTGCTAAGGTGTGAAAGTTTTCTGCAATGTTTATCGATAACGACATTATTAGAATCCTGCGTGACTAGGGCGTGTGCCCCCCGCTAACTTTACACCGGCCAGGTTAGAGGGATCCGGGAGGGGAATAATCAGAGGGGTGAAGGACTCTGCCTGAGGTCACAGAACAGAGACAAATAGGGCTCAGCTCTTCCCAACTCTAAAGATGGAGTTTTCCCAGGATTTAACATCACCCGACCCATAGGTGTGACGTGGGAGACCTAATTTTAGAAACTGAGCCAGGAAAAGGAAGGAGAGAGTTGGAACATGTTTAGGGATTCAGTGGATGTCCATTGGGTGCTCACTGCGTTAGGGCACCGTCCTAGTCATAGCAGGAGCTACGTGTAAGAATCCTTGAGGATTTTTGAACACGTGAGCACATGATCATGTTTTTTTCCCCTGGAAGAGCGCTCTCCCCGTAGCCTGGGAGAAGAAATTAGAAAGCAGCATACACAGCTAGGAGGTTCCTACAGTGCCTGACCTAAGGCAGGTCAGAAAGTTAGAGGGAAAATGCCCAGAATTATAGTTATGTAGTATTTGAAAGATTGGACTTGAAACCTCCTCTCTCTGATGACGTTTAATTAGAAGCATCTGTTTCAAACCCAGTGGGGCCAAGCTCTGGAATCAGACGGAAGTGGATTTGGATCCCTGTTCTATCTTCTGCGAGCTGTATAACTTTGGGCAAAGTGTTGTGCCTTCTGAATCTCAGTTTCTTCATTTTTAAACTGGAGATCATAACAATAGCAACCTCAGAAGACTGTGGTGAATATCGCTTTTGCTCGCGTGTGAATGTTTGCCCCACCTGCAAGCTTTTACCGTGTTTCCCTGGTCGTCTTTCCTCTGCCTCCATGTGTGGAGTCATTGGCGTGCGTTGGAATGATTGGCCAAGCATGATAGGGTCTTCATGCGGTCCCAGCTTGCATGCTTTTCACCCATTAGTTTGCGATTTTAAGAGTATCCGACATTACCCTTGGGTCTGTACAACACATATTTTGGTTTAAGGGACTCAATTATCTAAGAAACTCAGGACATCTCAGATTCCAGAAAATCTTCCTCAAGGGACTAATCTATTTAATGGGGAAGGTAGCAATCACATTCCCTCCCACTGCAAACTCCTCTGAAATTTCAAAGTTTGCTCAGTGTTTGAATCGAGTCCTATGTCAAGAAAAACACATTGCATTCCTTTGACAGAAGACAAACGCCATGTGTTCAGTTTATTTTTAAATGGTGGATAAGAACAGGGAGACCATGTTCCAGTCTGAGAAAATATTGATGCCGTGGTGGCGGTAAGGCAGGTTATGGTTTAATTCACACCTGTGGATTAAAGAATGAAAAATGAACCCATGTCCACAGCCTGACGTCTGTGTAAATGGTGCATAGGGACGGAGGCCTGCTGCCTGCCTTAATGTTCTTGGGATAAAGTAAATACTGAAAGGCTTGACGTCTTTCCTAAGTCTAACAGAGCTGGCACAGCTGGCGCCCAGATGCGCCGCAGGGTGGGTAGACGGTCTTGGGGCTGGGGAGACAGGGCAGAAGAAGATGCCCTGGGGTTTAGGGGAGTTGGGAGAAATAATGGCAAATGCCTGCTTTTACCCGGGATTGCCCTCGTGCACAATTGAAAAGTGGATGAGGCTGGAGTTTGGGGTGTTCCCCCGCCCATCCTCTTTCTGGCCATCCTGCCGGCCCCCTCCCCATTCGACATCTGAACCCCCTCCTCCTTGGTGTTCAGTCTCTCTGTGTGCGGTCACGAAGGCAGTGTGCAAGCATCTCTTCAACCTAGAACTGCGCCTGTCCTAGCCCTCAGCTGTCCCTCTTCTTGTCCCCATCCTGCCCACACCTGGGCAAGGAGATCTGGTTGCACGTTCGTCAGGGCAAGCGATTGGAAACAACCTAAATGTCCGGCAATGGATGAAACATGCATGGTGACGCTGTATTGTTCCGAGATTTCTTGTTTGTTAAACGGGGCTAATATCAGCTGCTTCTATCGTGGTGTTCCTTGAGGGTTCAGTAAGAACAGTTCTTGGCAAACAGCAGTCCATAAATTGTCGCTGCTATCATTATTAGTATCATTATTGTAATATTAGGACTACGGGGAATACTACGCAGCTGTTAAAAAGAATGAGCTGTGTTATTCTGTAGTGACACCCATATCAAGGGCAAAAAAATGCAAGTGCAAAACAACAGTGTATTTTTTTTAGTAGTAATGAAATTTATTATTTTAATATCTTACAATATTTCTATGAGGAAAGTACAACAATTAAGATGATTTTATTTTTGACCCATAAAAATGACAGTTTCATAGGATTCATCCTAATACACCACTTGTAGTTTTTTATTTTTATATTCATAACAGCACCAGTTGCCCACTGAGAACACATTTGTCCTGCTGGTCTCATTTTGACAAGCCGCTCAGACATTCCAGTGGAACTGGAAAAAAAAAAGGTGCAGATTTAAAAAAAAAAAATCTTCGTAAAACAATATTATACAGTTCTTTGCATATACGTATGTGCATGAAAACATAGAAAAGTGTCAGCAAAGGCATAGACCAAACCCCTAAAGAAGCGAAGCGGATAAAATTTGGGTATTTTTTTTTCTGTTTCTTGAGTCTCTTGAAACATTGAGGTGGTATGGATTGCGGCTGGAGGAGGGAACAGCCTGAGTCTCATCCCTAATGCCTTCATTTTGGGTAGGGACATGTACTCAGGTACCTGTTACTTGTGCTATTAGAAAAATACTTTAAAGGAGGAGCAAGCCACACTCAGGTGTTCACGTTGAACCAAGCCAGGTGCTTGAGCGGACGTGACCTGAATCCCACAACCTCCGAAGAGAAGGGCCCCTTAGGGACTGGCTAGAACAGGTGTCTCATCTGCACGTGAGGGGACCGAGGCTCTGCCAAGGGAGATGAGTAGCTCAAGGTCGTGGAGCAAAGGCAGTAGGGAGGGAAGGACGGAGGGCGGGAACAGGTGTATATACCAACTGTATACCAGCCTTGGGATTGAGATGAGCGGTTGGAAAGAAACTAGCTGATGCTGCATATCAGCTGGAGTTAGGGGGCGCAGAGGTCAGAAGAAGGGGAGATGAGTCAGGATGTTACGAGGTTTTGCAGCAGAGACCCACAGAAATCTTAGCATGCAAGTTGCTCGGGCTCTCCCCTTCCCACTGCTGCCCAGGGAGCTTCCAGGTTTGCCTGCTCGCCCTCTGGGGCCTTTGGTTGCGTGAATGCTGGGGATAGCAGAAAGAGAATTGGAAAATGTCCGGAGAAGCTCGACATTGGAAAAGATGAAGTACCTCCTGAAACAAAATAACCGATCCAGAATGTTGAGGGGCAGGAGTCAAGAAAGAGCCATGCCAGAGAGAGTCTGAGAAGAGTCGGGGCTGGGGACAGGCAGCGAGAGTTGGCTGCACTCCAGAGACGAAAGGACAGAAGGAGGGCAAGGACTTCACACATGTCTGCAGGTTAGGAATGGAATCCCCTTTGCCTGCCGTTTCAAGAGGCTTCAGTGAAAATTTAAATTGCCCTTCAGTATTTTCTGAACGTCAGACTTGGTGTTGCGTTGCACGGAACAGTAGCCCAGGTTCCTCACAGTGGCACTAAAAACCACCACTGCCGATGGGAATGGAAGGAGATAAATAACACGCTGAAAGGCCGTGTTAATATTCACAACGGGACCTGAAGCGTCTCCCCAAATCCTTCCCCCCAACCCCCTTCATTCCTTGCTCTCATCGCTTGTTTCCCGGGCAAAAATGAAAACAAGATGTGGTAATATAAAGCCCACAGTTGAAACTACCGTTTACTCCAGTGATATTTTTTTTAAAAAAGGATCTTATGACAGCACCCGTGGCCTGCCAAGAGCACCCTGGCCTGACTTCTGACTCTGGTCTCAACGAGGCTTTCAGACTTTCTTTGGAACTAGAAAATAGCAGCATGCAAAAACAGCACTTATGTCAGATCGTCACAAGTTGAAGAATAAAACACACAGGCACACATACCCCCAAGGTGAGGGGGGAGAAACCAACACACGTCCTCGGTGTGTGCTGGCAGGGGACCAGGTGGGGGCCCAGAGACTCACCACGTTTGGTGTCCTGCAGAAAGGTTAAGGTCTTTCTACTTTGTTTTAAGCACCTACCACAGAGCCTTGGTTTATCTGCCTTTGGTGACCTCAGTCTAGTAAATGGGTTTTATATGCTGCATTTTCCAGACAGATCAGATATGCGTTGACATTCACGTGCCAAAGATCACCTGGGTGGCACCTTCTTCTAAGAATGGAAACGATGCCTTTGGATCCCACACACGGTGAGCAAAGGGTAAGCAACCTTGTTGAAATAGTGCCTGTGACGTGGAGCACGGAAAGCCTTCGGTTTGCTTGCTGCAGTGCAAAAATATGAGAAATATTTAATCTTTAAAAATACACAGTGGTATCGTAATGTCGCTGCAGGTTCAAAGAGAGAACAGTGTAAGTGAGTGTATTTGAAATGCAATGTCATTGTGTATTTTCAAAATGCAAACAGCGGAGAGTTTGATGCATAGCTGAAGAGCGCTGGACCGTATCTTATCCTTATAAAAGTGTCGCCCATGAATGTCAACCGTATCCCTCAGAGCATTCTCAATGTGCTCAGCAGCTGAACGTGCAGACAACAGCCCTAAGTGTATGTGCCTCCTTGGTGTGCGGTCTTTGTCCATTCAAAGTGAAGCTTATGTAAACCGTCCATGCCCAGCCTTTTGCTTTTGAACGAGGAAACAAACCTAAATATTTATAATTTTCCAGATCTCCTATATACCTAGGGTTTAAAAAATTCCATTTTTTGACACAATATTCCTCTGTGTTTTTAAATAAACAAACCAGACTGTTTATAATCTATCTCTATCTGTTTGAATCCATGTTTGATGTTTGTGTATTTTAAACTGTATTAGTTTTATAGCATAAAACTGATGAATGCTCACTGTAAAAAAGAATTTGTATGGTGTGTGTTCAATTCAGCTACAAGTAACAAAGACATAGATACGTGGGGGTCTATTTGCTCTTGTGAAGTCCGGAACCAAGCAGTGCGGCAGCACTGTCTCGTAGAACTTTCTGTGATGATGGAAATGTTCTATCATTCTTGTTGTCCAGTCCAGCAGCTACTGGCCACAGGTAGTCACTGAACACTTGAAATGTGCCTAGTAGGGCTGAGGAATTGAATGTTTTATTTTATGTAATTCTAATTGAAGTTAAAATATCCATATGCAGCTAGCGCTAGTACCGTAGTAGACAGCAGAGCTGCAGTGAGTTGGTATGAAGACAACTCACAAGCCTTCATCCTAGTGTTCTGCTCTTCGTGGCTTCCACCCTCCAGGTCTCCTCATGGTCCAAGGTGGCTGCTGGGGCCATGCAACAAATCCGCATTCCAGGTAGCAGAAGGAAACCTGGGCAAAAGGGCTGTCTCTTCCCTCCTAAGGCGCCTTCCTAGCTCTCCTGTGTACAATACTTCTGTTTACAGGTTGCGCAGAACTTAGTCACCTGACTACACCATGCCACAAGGAGCCTGGGGAATGTTTGGGGTTGGTCTGCTTGTTTTTGGTGTGTTTTGTTTCATTTCATTTTGACTGAAGCAAGGATGTGAGGGCAGGCAGTTAGCAGTACCTGCCACAGAAATGGATGAAGTCCACCATTCCTGTCCATTGCCCCATCCCCAGCCTGAACCCATTACTGATCCTCAGAGATAACTGCCAATTAATAATTGTATATCAACACCTGTGCTTTTTTTACATATTGCATTTTTGCAACGTATTTGGATGACTTCCAACGATGGGATATATAGATCTACATAGTTCTACTTTATTCCATATACAATAAATGCTGTGGGGGTGGGAATCTTGCCTGCTTGTTCATCTTTGCGTCCTATGCATGGTAGGCGTTGAAAACAATCAGCAGCATCATGACTCATTTTATTGGACATGTTATCATTTATTTAACCCATTCTCTCCTCCTAACTCCCAAAATAACAAACCCCCGCCCAAGGAAAAACAACTTTGCTTTGTTCTCTGAGAACTCCGGAGCGTTAACTAAATTAGCTGTTGCCCAGACAATCCAATTTCCTAATTGTCTTTCCAACCAACTGCAAGAATTGATTGTCTCCACTTCATTGTGATTTGATTGTGTTGTTGTAACAACTCAAAACTATGTATCCGTGTGTCTGTTACTCTGGCCACGAAGGTCTGTAGGGACTTCGAAGCAGCACCAGCTAGGGAAAAGCCAAACTAGTTAGGAATTCTCTTAGGGAAGAAAAAATCACTGCTTTGTGATTTCTGGAACGTTCTTTTGAGACAGGTATATTGTACAGCTGGAGAAAAATGGTTATGATTGAGGCTTAGAAGCAGAGGGCAATGAAGGGACTCTAGGGGAGGTTCAAAACCAACCCACCCCTCTGCTGATCCCTGTGGATTTTTGGCTGGAAAAATGAGTGGGAAAGTGTAGGTGAAGAAACAGAGAGACAGACGAACAGGAAAGAAGCCACAACCCCCGAAACTTCATTTCCTTATCATTAAGAGAGTGAGTGTCCCTCACTGCCCGGCATTGTGACGCGAACTTAATGAAATCATCGCTGTACCCACCTGCCATACCTTGCCCAGCACACAGCAGCACGCACACTATCGGAACTGTAAATGCGGGAAGTTTCCAGGTGTTTCTGACATACCGGAACGGCTCCCGAGATCCAGTGGGTCGATCTCAAAAGAGAGGCCTTTACCGCGGTAGCGTTGCCCGTCCGGACTGAACAGCTCAGACTGCTACGGCCTGGAGTGTGGAGCACTCTCGCATCTCTGTGAAGGCGTCCTCACTGACGCATGGTCCAGACGTACCCGAGGGGCTCCTTCGCTGGCCGACTGAGCCACTCTTGGCACCCGGAGGACGTAGAGACCAGTGCAATATGCCGGACAGTCGCATCCCACCAGACGCAACGCTCGACATCCCAGGCACCAGGACATATTTCTAAACCAGAGTTTCCCATTGACCATCTGTACCAGAAATACTCAGGGCTGCTAGTTCAAAATGTGGATTCCTGGGGCCCAGCTAGACACGCAGAATCAGAGTCCGTGGGGGTAGGGAACTTTTATACACAGGCAAATTTAAAAACTGTTGCCCAAGAAGGATTTAACTTGAATAACAATAACTAAGTGGAATAATCGAATACTCTTTAGAATCTGTCTTGTTGCAGGGACGTAGTTGACACTGGACTGCAAAGAGTGTTCTAGGGGGACATATGTACCTCTCCTCAAGGGTGAGCCAAACACACAATGGGATGAGCACAGGAGAGAGATAAGTAGGAGCCCCAGAGAAACAGCAGAGGGGAGGGAGTGATTAACTCTGTCGGGCATTGCTAGGGGAGGCTTTAAAGGAGAGATATATGAGTTGGGATTTGAAGGCTGAATAGTAGTTCAACAAGTTGCCAATATGGCACGATACATATTCTGGGACAGTACTGCTCCAATTTTACTCTCCCGAAAGCCTGTTAAAACGCAAGCTCTGTTTCAATAGATCCGGGGTAAGATCCCAGGTGATGCTGATGGCCCATGGACCACACTCTGAGCAGCAAAGTTCTAGAGGGAGAAATGGCATTGATCGTAACAAATCAGATGAGGTTTCTGTTCTACCTATAGAACAGAGGCAGGAATTACACGTTATGTTATTGACTTCTCTTTTATGGGAATAAGCTGACCTCCTCCCTTCTACGCAGGAATGTCATTAACTGTAGTTAAACAAATGCATGCCGTAAGCATCCCACCCTGGACCCGGCCACATGGAGTTGCCTGTGTAAAAAGCAATTCCACCCGAAACCCAACTGCAGCAATTCTAAGCATTCGGTCAACTAGCCAGAGCATTTGGGTGGCCGCTGGGTTTTGTCTGTTTCTCTAAATCTTTTACTCTTCCCTTCACCTCACCCGCAGACTTGCTTTTCTTCTATTACATCTTCAAATTAAGGACCAATGGAACATCCTTTCTCTGATGCAAATTCTCAATGCTCCCCGGGTCTCTCCTTTATGATCCACCTTGGGGAAGCTGCCAGAGATCGACTCTCTCCTTGTTATCTTTGTTACCGTCTAAGCAATTTCCCCTGTAATTACAGCTCTAAGCTTAACCTTTCTATCTTGCTCCAGACTATCCCGCCAGCCGGGGGCAAAGCACGGAACCGCAGCGGTGAGCCCAAACCTCAGAGGCACGCAATCCTAGATTAACATCCTGGCTCTGGCACTAGCTGTGTGACCTTAGGCAAATTGCTTAACCTCTTTGAGTCCCAGTGTCTTCATATGTAAGATGGGGATAATAAGAACACCTATTTCTGAAGGGATTAAATAAGCAAACCTAAGTAAAGGGCACAGTACATGGTTCAGTAGAGTTATTTTTTTAAAAAAATGTAGCTATCGTAGTCCTCAGGCTACGAGTCCTCAGGCTAGAGTCCGTAGGCTCTAAGATGTTGGCTATGGGTCCAGGTTGGCCAAGAAAGAATAAGATAGCTCAGGAGAGGACTAGGGGAAGAAAGTGGGTCCCCGGGAGGTGAAAGGGAAGTTTGGTTGACCAGGGGCATGAAGAACAGGAGAGTTT